>JAQFVV010000045.1:0-306012 GCA_028023455.1 Epiperipatus broadwayi
GTGAAGCAATGGATCTGAAGTCCGATCCATGTTCACATCTTCCTATAAACTTAATTAGTATTGTAGACCTAAATTAAGTTTATAGTTCAATATCAGCAGGGTTTTGCATTAGAGTTGAAAAATACATTATGCTTATTAAATGTGTATTGGACAGTTAAATATTTTATTTTAAATAGAATTTCACTCTATTGATAGAAATTGTATAACCTATTAGTCAAACATATATATACATCTAGCGTATATATATGAGTTAATGCTAAAATCTGCTGAAATAAAATGCTTATTCTATTGTAAAATAATAATATATTGTTGTTCAAATTTTATTAAAATATTTAGTATGATTTGATTTTGAGATAAGCTCACCAACATTTCTGAAAGAATGTATATTTTAATTAGTGAGCCGTTTAAGTCTAATTAAAGATGGCATTTTCTTTCAGCTTTTTAATTAATAAAATTCCAACTTTAAAGTAATTTGAAAGTTAGAGTGAAAAATTCAAGTTATTTTAGAACCTGTTGTTTTGAAACAAAGCAGGAAGGGGGCTATCAAGATCTCAGATCATACAAACAATGGAAGGTAGTTGGCAGAGAAAGTATAAATAGTAGAGAGAATAAAAAGAGATAATTATTCAGACTTTTCTTTTGAAGGAGTCATTTGATTCTGATTTTGCTTGTGAAGGCGATTTATTAAGATTTTTCTTGCTGTTTTATTTCCAAGTTTTCTGGAAAGTGTATTCAGATTTCTCTTGGGGAGAAATCCATCAGATTTTGTTTCACATTTAGCTTGTGCTTCAAAAAAGTTATACAGATGTCATTTTCAAACAATGGAGAAGTTGGAACCTGCTCCAGTTAAAACCAACCGTGATTTTGAGGAAAATGGGATATTTTTGACTAGGCAAATCATAGCTTTGCTTATCGCCGAGGTTCCTAAATACCATCCTAAAATGCCTTAAGATCCAATCAATAACCATATGAACCTATGCCGTGTCTGGAGAACTTTTCATGGAAGCCATACTTCATATTTTCATTGTCCTGATAAACACCTATCGTCGGCCTGGATCAAGCCATGGACGTCTTAGGGAACATCACGTGAAAAGGACGGCATCAGATCTCATATATTAAACTATCTCGGATGCTACTTTTTGATTCATATTGTTTTATTGTTGTATTGAAATATATGTTTTTGCTATGTAAACATTTTATGAATTAACCTTTAAATATATTTTGGGATCATCTAGCTATATGTAACCTTTTTACCTTCGCTATTCTTCCTTACTAACCATTGTAAATATTTAGTATTTCGCTATGTTAAATTTAATAGTTAACTTTTTGTCATTTGAAATCTCTTTCCAGTTTTATTTATGTTGTTAATAAAATCCAAGTCAGTTCTTTTGTGTGCCAACTTGATCTTTTTGATAACACCTCTTTTTGATCCGCCATTTGCTTATCACGTATATTTGATTTAGCTATATATCGTTCTAAGTCAATTTTAAACAGAGCTTTTTAGCGTAAAGCCATAAGAAATGCTTTGTAAAGGTTTTTATTATCTATCGTATTTTATCGAGAAGATCAGTTGGAATTTTTTTAATAAATTGGGAAGAAAAGAATTTGACCGTAAACCTATTAACTTGTTTTCTTTTTTATTGTCTAATTAGTTTGTTGCAGTAATTTAGGGGAATAGCGGAGGCCCATTAAAGCCTTATTCATATTTTAAAGCCATTAATTAAACATTATTTAATTATCAAAAACTTGAGTTTTTAGTTATATTAAATGCTTTATTTTTACTTTTCAATGATCCAGGCACGCAAAACGCAAACACCAACACATCTTTTTATGTACTTTACACATTTAGCTTTAGCTCTTTAGGATTTCCGTCCATGTCTCTACCGCTGTTGCTAAGCTTTGTGGCCGGTTGAAAAATAATTTATGCATGGCTCAGATGGTGTTGTTTGTTTGAGATCAGACCTTGAGAACAGGCGAATGGGCAGAGGTCATATGTATTCTTGATTTATATCTCGCGTATGGTTGGCCTTGAGGTACTTTCGCCTGGTATTCTGAACTGGGTTAAATCTCACACATCATCTGACTGTCACAGTAGATTTTTTTTTCTCCGCATTCTGGACGCTCCATCGTGTGGCTATTCGAAATTTTCCATACCCTGCAATGCCCTGTATAACATTCGTATGTGTGTAGAATGTTTTTCTTTTTTTCTGTTTTAAATTAAGGAAAATATGGGTAGACGTATAATTTTTTTTTTCCGATTTTGACGCTAACAACGTGGACGTAGTGTCATTTTTTTTCTTTTTCTTCAAAAAATTTTTTAACAGTACCCTGAGAAGTTAGTTTTAGTTTAATGTATTTATATAAAATAATATATGTATAATTTTTTTCAAGTTGGTTTCCTAACGTGAGCTAAATGTCATTTTTTTTTAATTAATTAAGAAGTTAAATGTGCCATAAGCTAAACATTTTTTTTCCAGTTTGATATGTATGAAATGAATATTTTATATTTAAAAAGTTAACACGCCGTCAGTTGTTTTTTTGTGTGTGTGATTAGGAAGAAGATTTCAGAGTTAAAGTAATTTTTGTTTCCTAATGAGTAGTTCCATTATGGCCAGTACGCCATATTTTTTTTGTCGTATAAAGTAGATAGCTTCGATAAGGCGGAAGTGTCAAATATATACCCACCCGCCCACCCTTAAATTAGCTTTCGACTTTAGATTGTTTTTAGTATCGCTCAAATATGGAAAGTTTGGAATAATAATGTTTTTCTGAAATATAGTATAAACGGTAGTGTTAATATTTTGAGTAAAAAAAAAAAAGTACAGTTACATAATAGATTTTTATTTCCGTTTGGATAAATTTTGGTAAATATCTTAGATAACCCTTTTTCGTTAATAGAATTTTTTTTCATAGATTGAAAGCTTTGATAAGTCAAAATTACACGTGTCAGTGTATGGTGTTAACAAACATTTTTTTTTTTTCACTTTCTCTGCATTTCGTTTTTTATATAAAATGAATGCTATAATCATGCAAAATTCTCGCTCACTGTTAAATATTTTGTAATTATGTGTCCTACCAAATATATATAAGTTTTGTTAATAAAATAGATAACTTAATTCTTCAACTTAATAAAGATGTAAATGCGTATGTTGCTTAATTTATATATTTTTGTATAACATATATGTCAGCCCTCTTTAGTTAAGATTTTTTTGTCTCCATTTGGATTATGCTATTGAATCATTTATTGAGTAACCGTTAGGTGAAGACCTTTTGAGTAACCGTTAGGTGAAGCCCTTGTTTTTTTTAGTGATCGTCTATGAAGATTCCTTTGAGTAACCGTTTAGGTGAAGACCCCTTACACTTTAGAGTTCAGAATTGCTGAGTAGCCTGAAATAATAGGTCTATGTCTGCAATTGTTGTTTTCGTGTCATAGTTGTGACCAGCGGCATTTGCCTGAAATAATAGGAGTATGCGGTTTGCAATATGACATTTTTTCTAATAAAGCCATGTACATAATAATAAAAGAAATATTTGTATAGGTATATCTGTTTGTATATTTATATGTAGTCATATATATGCTTATTTGGTGTGTACATATTCATATATATGGGTGTATATGGTATACACTTCGTTATAGTTTGGTAAAACCCATTTTTATATAAATGTTTTTTTGAAACAGTTTTTGATCTCAATGCGTGATTCTGTAAAATTGCTTGATAATTGTTCATCTATTTCGGGTTGTGACCAAAATGGTAGTTGGTTTCGATCCCAGGTTCATAATTCGGAGTGGCAGTTATCATGGGATTTTACTTTTATTTTTTTTTTTGTATATATTTTATTTTGTTAATCATACTTTGGCTGTTTGAATTTTTTTTTGTGTGTCATGACCAAAATGGTAACTGGTTTCGATCCCAGGTCAGACAAATTACCGTACTTAGTTGTTATACGTCTTAGATTTAAATAATATTGTGTCATTTAAAATAGCATTTACTTATTCATGCAGAGATTTTTTTTTTTTTTCGTTCAGCAGAATCAAATTAATTTTTTTTAAAAGAGAAGTGAAACGCAAAGTAAAATTTTAGTTGCATTGAAACTTTATAAACCCTTATAAATGTGTGCTTGGATCATTATCCATTAATATGTATATTTGATATGGCCATTGTCTTGTCGACTGGCGCCCTTTTCAAATAAATTTGTCGGCAAGTGCAATTTTTCATATCGGATATCAAATAAACTAAATTATAGTAGATGATCAAAATAACAATGTATGCTTAGTGAGCCAAAATAATTTTAAACATGACATGTATATTTTGCTCACATATTTCTTTATATATATATATATACTTGTATTAATGTAAATGCATTTTTTAGTTGTTTCAGGTGTCAGAGAAAGCCAGGTCAAGCTGTAAGTGGATTATTTCAGTTATATTAACATAGCAATGATATTTTAATGAAATATAAATAAAGTAAAGTGAGGAGAATAATATGTGGTATAGTTATTAAAGACAGACACGGCAGGATTTTATATATATATTTTCATGTACAAACAGATACATATAGGCATAGGGTTAAAATAGGACCTCGTGAGGTAGGCAAAGTTAATTTCTGAAAACATAAATAAAGAATTTAGAATATTGACTTATTTTTTATATAGAACTAAAATTTTTTTCTGCACATACAGGATATAGCTCCTAGATATACATAATACAATATACTTATATAGATTGTATTAAAATACGTTTAGAAATAAATTGTGACTTTCTGTAGCAAAATAGCAAAAAAAAAAAAAATGGACCAACAGACGGACGCACATTATGACAGCGAGGAGGAGGTAGTACTCAATATTCCCAAGAGGCCAACAGGTACTCATAATGAAGAGTATAACTTTGATGCTTTCATCAAAGAAGTGAGACATGAAAGGGAAATGATGATGAACATGTTTCAAGAATTCATGAATGTGACATCACAACGACTGAACCGTTTGGAGGAAAACATGGGTCTCCAGCAACAACATACCAGAACAAAAGTATGGCCAGATGAGGATACTCAGTTAAAATGGCAACAGAAACAAGATGATACACAACCTAAATCATTGATCGATAATGAAGTAGAGAAGGATATGTATGCCTGGGACACGTCGGTCAAGCATCAAATACAGGAGGGAGAAGACAATGGACAGATGGATGTGGATAAAAAGGAAATGAACATTCATCAACAGATCAATCCAATCAAGGCGCAACAAGGTAACCAAATCCTTACGCCTATAATAATTAACCCTGTAACATCTCCTGTGGCAAAGTTTATCCACATACAAGGTTTTAGAGGGGAACCGGGTGGAAACCCTAGACACCACCTTGATAGTTTAAAGATGTTTTTCAAGTTCCAGAATATGACTGAACAAGAAAAAGTGGCGATCTCCAGTCATCATTTAAAAGAATCTGCCAGAGACTGGTGGAATACTCTATCTATACAACCGCAAACATTCATGGAATATGAGAAGGCAATAATGTCAATGTACTGGAGTGCAGAGCGGCAGGAAGGTTTGATGTATTCCATAATGCATGAAACATACCCAGCTAACCATCAAGAGACTTATGCTCAGTTTTTTGTTAGGCAGGTAAATCGCATTAAAGCCCTAACTGCATTCAATTATCCAGAAATGCAGATAGTAAGGATGATTAGACACAACATGCCACCCTGGATTAGGAAAGTATTAATAGGCACTCAAATGCAGGATATTCAAGGCACGATTCGGATACTAACTGACATTGATTATGGGAACTTAGAAGAAAACCAAAATGATAGGGTCATGAACCCGTCCAAAAATACAAGGCAGTATATACCACCGGATCCCGGAAAGTTTAGAAATTAAAAACATAAATATAGCTCGTCAGACTAAAACAACATGGACTTAATTTAAAATATAGGAGAGTGAATGATGGATAAACCGTTTTATAGTAACATATAGAAAGATTATTAGTAGTAGCAAATTAAACATTACAGTGAACAAAGAGTAGGCTTGAACTCACCTGGTACAAATTCTTACCTCTGACCTGAAGCAACAGCATTTTTTTTTAAAACATTTTTTTTTTTGCTCACTAACTATTGGGAAATGAAGCAATGGATCTGAAGTCCGATCCATGCTTCACATCTTCCTATAAGCTTAATTAGTATTGTAGACCTAAATTAAGTTTATAGTTCAATATCAGCAGGGTTTTGCATTAGAGTTAAAAATAATTATGCTTATTAAATGTGTATTACAGTTAAATATTTTATTTTAAATAAATTTCATTCTATTGATAAAAATTGCATAACCTATTAGTCAAACATATATATACATCTAGCGTATATATATGAGTTAATGCAAAATTCTGCTGAAATAAAATGCTTATTCTATTGTAAAATAATAATATATTGTTGTTCAAATTTTATTAAAATATTTAGTATGATTTGATTTTGAGATAAGCCCACCAACATTTCTGAAAGAATGTATATTTTAATTAGTGAGCCGTTTAAGTCTAATTAAAGATGGCATTTTCTTTCTTGCTTTTTAATTAATAAAATTCCAACTTTAAAGTAAGAAAGTTAGAGTAAAAAAATTGAAGTTATTTTTAGAACGTGTTGTTTTGAAACAAAGCAGCAAGGGGGGGCTTATCAAGATCTCAGATCATACAAACAATGGAAGGTAGCTGGCAGAGAAAGTATAAATAGTAGGGAGAATAAAAGAGATAATTATTCAGACTTTTCTTTTTGAAGGAGTCATTTGATTCTGATTTTGCTTGTGAAGGCGATTTATTAAGATTTTCCTTGCTGTTTTATTTCCAAGTTTTCTGGAAAGTGTATTCAGATTTCTCTTGGGAGAAATCCGTCAGATTTTGCTTCACATTTAGCTTGTGCTTCAAAAAAAGTTATACAGCTGTCATTTTCAAACAATGGAGAAGTTGGAACCTGCTCCAGTTAAAACCAACCGTATTTTGAGGAAAATGGATATGCTTGGCTAGGCAAATCATAGCTTTGCCTATCGCCGAGGTTCCTAAATACCATCCAAAAATGCCTTAACATCCAATCAATAACCATATGAACTCTATGCCGTGTCTGGAGAACTTTTCATGGAAGCCATACTTCATATTTTCATTGTCCGGACAAACACCTATCGCTCGGACGGATCAAGCCACGGACGTCGTAGGGAATATCACGGAAAAGGACGGTATCGTATCTCCTATATTAAACTATCTCGTATGCTACTTTTGATTCATATTGTTTTATTGTTGTATTGAAATATATGTTTTTGCTATGTAAACATTTTATGAATTAACCTTAAATATATTTTGGGATCATCTAGCTATATGTAACCTTTTTACCTTTCGCTATTCTTCCTTACTAACCATTGTAAATATTTAGTATTTCTGCTATGGTTAAATTTAATAGTTAACTTTTTGTCATTTGAAATCTCTTTCCAGTTTTATTTATGTTGTTAAAAAATCCAAGTCAGTTTTTGTGTGCCAACTTGATCTTTTGATAACACCTCTTTTTGTCCGCCATTTGCTTATCACGTATATTTGATTTAGCTATATACGCTCTAAGTCAATTTTAAACACGGGTGTTTTAAGCGCAAAGCCCTAAGAAATGCTTTGCGAAAGGTTTTATTATCTATCGTACTTTTATCGAGAAGATCGAGTTGGAATTTTTTTAATAAAATTGGGAAGAAAAGAATTTGTCCGCAAACCTATTAACTTGTTTTCTTTTATTGTCTAATTAGTTTGTTGCAGTAATTTAGGGGAATAGCGGAGGCCCATTAAAGCCTTATTCATATTTTAAAGCCATTAATTAAACATTATTTAATTATTAAAAACTTGAGTTTCTTAGTTATATTAAATGCTTTGTTTTTTACTTTTCAATGATCCAGGCACGCAAAACGCAAACACCAACACATCTTTTTATGTACTTTACACATTTAGCTTTTAGCTCTTTAGGATTTCCCGTCCATGTCTCTACCGCTGTTGCTAAGCTTTGTGGCCGGTTGAAAAATAATTTATGCATGGCTCAGATGGTGTTGTTTGTTTGTGATCAGACCTCGAGAACAGGCGAATGGGCAGAGGTCATATGTATTCTTGATTTATATCTCGCGTATGGTTGGCCTTGAGGTACTTTCGCCTGGTATTCGAACTGGGTTAAATCTACACACATCATCTGACTGTCACATTAGAGAGCTAAAAATAAAAACTGTTTTTAATCAAAGTGTTGTTAACACCTCAGATGATTTTATAAAAGACTGATTAAAAATATATCAGTTAGTCTGGAGAGTGATTTTAAAGAGAACAGTTTGGCTGGCAGTTTTGTAAGAGTTAGCAGAAGAGCTACCTGTAAAGAGTTGGTATCTGTAGCAGAAAATGGCCATAGTGAAGCTAGCTGCAAGGATGGCTAGTATAATTATCAAGAGAACTGCCATGAGGAAAAGTAGAAATAAATACAGAATAAATTTTTGTAAATATTTTTCTATATTTCCTAAAACAAAATCATAATAGGTAAAGGGTTAAATAATAACTCTGATTTAAAATAATATTTTATTGTTTATAAATTAAACTTTTAAAAGGTCTGAATAAATACAAATATTGTATTATTATTATTCTGATTGTTAAATGTAAAAACACAATATTGTTTTCAAATTTTTTTAATTAATTAAACAGAGTTTTATCTATTAGAAATCCCCTAAGTAAAAACATGTATATGTTTTAAATGGATTAGAGAGCTAAAATAAAAACTTTGTTTTCAATAACGGTGTTGTTATCACCTCAGATAATTTTATAAAAAGGGCTGATAACAAACTAGCTCCAGTCTGGTTAGTGATTTTTGAAGAGAACAGGTCAGCTGCAGAGTTGGTTACAATATTTTGTTGCAACTTGATGAAGGGCAGCAGTTGGTTTTAGCTGACCATATAGTTGGCAGAACATTAGATTGGGGAGCTGCCAATATTTCCTTTGCAGGAGTTTGAAATTCACATGGAGAAAATGGCCCACTTCTTTGTGCTGAAATTCATAGCCTTAAACGTGCAGAGGATGATTGATTGCCTGAAATCCATCAAACCAAGACAGCTGCTTGTCTGGGATAATCCTAGACTGAAAGGAAGACCAACAATTTTACATGGATTACATTTTTCCTGATTATGACAGTCACTAAAAAACCAAACTCATCAAGAAAAATCTTCCAGCTTGCTGAAAGGCAGAGAAACATGGATAAATGTATATACAGCTGGTGGTGAGTAGCGTTATATATGATAAAGGAAGTTTTAAACAATTTCCTCAGTAAAATGACATTTTTATAACTGATAGAAATATATAAAACAATATTAGTTTAAAATCGTTTATTAAAGAAGAAAAAACTGTTTAAAGTTATATTTATAATTTAAAAAAAAAAAACTCCAAAGAAAGTTATAATTTTAATAATCAAGAAAAAGATTTCCAAAAATCTTTTAGACTAAAAAAAAAAAAAAGACATTTTAAATCAATTAATTGTCAAAAATTTGGTATTTCTTATTTTAAAGAAAAAGATTATATTCAGCAAAGAGAATTAAATTGCAAAATAATCTTTAATAATTTTATTGTGATAAATACAAATGTTATGTATATAAATTAATGTTTCGCACGTCTGTGCAAATTATATATACGTGTTTCAGTAAACCTAGTATGTAAAATGTATTTCATTTAACTGAAACTTCAATCATTTATTGTATTTTATATAATTTAAGAATTTGATAATTATTTTGTAACAAGTCAAATAGGTTATTTCACGCACACACATATGTGTGCGTATATATGTCAATTGTATTGTAAATAATAATGCGTGTCAGATAGACACTTATGTGTAAAATTTTGATCATTTTTCTAAATTAAATGTTAATTCAAACGTGTTTATTTTGTATCAAGCCACATGCCTGTGTGCTGAATGGGTTTTAAATAAACCTAATTTATTAATTATGTAACTCAATGTATACTTTTCAGAATCAGAACCCTTATAAGACCTTAAATATTTTTTTTTTTTATTGTTATTAATAAACTTATATTTAATTGTTAAAATTGTATTCCATCATCTCTTGTTCACATACAGTAATAGAGTCCATGTTCTCTGAGCTAGATTCCGGATACGGATAAATGGGGATGTGTTTAGTGCTTTGGGCATCCAGAGATGATCATCATCATCCTGGTTGGCGCAAAAGAGGATACTCTTTAAAGCCCAGGCACTATCTTTTATTTTACTTTAGTCTTATTAAAAGTTAAGTTTATAGTTGGCCAGTACATTAATAGTACTTTAGTGGCCAGAGCATTGATGATGATCAGCATGCTTTAAATGTCCCAGCATTATTGTTCTATTTCTGATTATTGTGTATTTTAATGGATGGGCTCTAAACTGGTGCATCCAAGTTATGTTTATATAATTGCCCAAGCTGGCAAAGGCTCAATAGTTAGCCTGGTCGACAGAAGATCCATTTTCAATCCAGTCACAAGGTTGACTGTTGATTTATATATTTTATTGTACTAATTTATTTATTCCCATCAATGATGATGGATGGTTATCTTAATATTTACTTATACTTATTTTGACTTATTATAATGCTGTTTGATGATTAATGATGCTTTTAGTTGCTCTTATGAGTTAGCTTTTGATCTCTCAATGTTCTCAGAGGTTGTCTAATCTCAAACTTATAAAATACTATTTACTTATAGATACTTTTGTAAATTGATTTTTGATTATAAATTTACTGGGATTGATGATGATTTGCCATCACCCAGTTTCATTTTCATTTATTTCCACTTCCTGAACACCCCATCCCATTACAATATATATATACAAGAAATAAAGTTTTTATAAAGAAAAGAGGAAAATGAGACTTTTAATTGTTTGAAGTGTTTTAATTAAAGTGACTTATATATATATTCAAATCAACTAGACCAGTGGATATAAAGCGAGTAAACAAAAGTAAGCATATAATTACCCTTCCAAGACTCTCGTGACCAATGCATAATCGGGTCTGCTAATCATATAACATAACTCTTGAGACAATTTTAGAGCCGCTGCACGAATTAACCGAGTAGATTTTCGTCCAATCCTGTGTTTTCAAATAAACAAAACAGTTTATATTTATGGCATGTTATAAGATAAAATATATATAAATACTTCACAATATTTCTTTCAGCCTAACTTACAAAACTTATGCTCAAAATACTAGCTTACCAGATGAAGATATCAGCATAGCAGTCTAAAATGTAGACATGTTTTGTCTGCAACAATTTGGGAACCAATTTATTTAACCGTATTTCAACTAGAAAATAAAAAAATATCAAATATACCTTTTGAGTGTTACATAATAATTAACAGTTTAAATTAATATACAATAATTTTATATATAATTATAATAAAAAAACTAAAATATAAAACACTAACCTCTGTGCAATAAATGTTTTCAATAACTGATCTCATCATCTACTCTAAAGTCATCTATTGAAAATTTGAGTAATCAATGGACACAGATAATATACTGCTACAATTCATCAGACAGGGTTTGGGATTCAAACCTGGCATTAATACATCCTAGCTTTACTTTTTAAACCTTAGGGTTTTGTTTTTTTTAAATTCAGACTATTAGCTTAAAGAGTACAATGAATAAGGATGCTCTAGATACATTAGTTCTAGCTTTGAATCTTAAGTCCTCACCAATAAAGGCAAAAGTCAGAAACCAGTCTGAGATGTGCATATCAAAGCCAAGTGATTACTCAAGCTTACAATAAATGATTCTAGAGCAATATTTCTACAATGCCAGTCCATGGACCAGCACCGATCCATGGAAACATTTTACAAATCCATAAAACATATTCTTAATGTGATAATTACAAAATAAATTTCAAAATTAATTTTCAATGAAAATAAATCTAATGTGCCTCTGATCTCATTAAGGTTTTCAGACTTTACAAAATGATATAATTTAAAATAAAAATGTTTTTTAAAAACAACATCATTATTATTAGTAAAAATAAACTCCTTTTCTCTTTAAAAATGTGGTTCCAAATAATCTTTCGTACATAAAAAATTCAATAAAGTTGTTCTCTCTCTTTTTTCTTTTTAAAAACTTTTTATTTTTATGAATCCAAATATATTCGAATACATTAGACATGTTTTTGATGTTTTGATGTCCTCTTGAGGGGGGGGGGGGGGGGGGGGGGGGGGGGGGGGGGGGGGGGGGGGGGGGGGGGGGGGGGGGGGGGGGGGGGGGGGGGGGGGGGGGGGGGGGGGGGGGGGGGGGGGGGGGGGGGGGGGGGGGGGGGGGGGGGGGGGGGGGGGGGGGGGGGGGGGGGGGGGGGGGGGGGGGGGGGGGGGGGGGGGGGGGGGGGGGGGGGGGGGGGGGGGGGGGGGGGGGGGGGGGGGGGGGGGGGGGGGGGGGGGGGGGGGGGGGGGGGGGGGGGGGGGGGGGGGGGGGGGGGGGGGGGGGGGGGGGGGGGGGGGGGGGGGGGGGGGGGGGGGGGGGGGGGGGGGGGGGGGGGGGGGGGGGGGGGGGGGGGGGGGGGGGGGGGGGGGGGGGGGGGGGGGGGGGGGGGGGGGGGGGGGGGGGGGGGGGGGGGGGGGGGGGGGGGGGGGGGGGGGGGGGGGGGGGGGGGGGGGGGGGGGGGGGGGGGGGGGGGGGGGGGGGGGGGGGGGGGGGGGGGGGGGGGGGGGGGGGGGGGGGGGGGGGGGGGGGGGGGGGGGGGGGGGGGGGGGGGGGGGGGGGGGGGGGGGGGGGGGGGGGGGGGGGGGGGGGGGGGGGGGGGGGGGGGAGGTTAGGAGGGGGGGTGTGTTGGGAGGAGGAGGGGGGGGGGGGGGGGGGGGGGGGGGGGGGGGGGGGGGGGGGGAGGGGGGGGAAGTTATTATAATAATAAAAAATATATATAATATTATAATGTTGGGAAGAAGAAGAGGAGGAGGAGAGGAAGAAAAGGAGAAAAGGGAGAAGAGAAGAGGAAGAAGAAAAGAGAAGAAGAAGAATTATTATTATTATTATTATTATTATTATAATAATAATAATAAAAAATATATAATTTTAACTCATAATATAATAACATTTCTTTAGCATTTGCATATATTTCTTTTCACTATATACATTTTACTATTATTATCACTATCCCCCCTCCCCCATTCTTTATTATTTTGAACCAATTTTTTATTATATCTTATACAAATATATGAAACCTTGATATATTACTCTTTTATATAATTACTTTAATGTTGTAATTAATTATTTGTTAAGCGCATACTCATTACATATACTATAATCTTAAAACTACGTGCTTAGATGCGACAGTAGGGACTGCTTGTCTTGTAAAGTAAATCTTGTGTTAAGATTTGTAGAGGACCCTACTGTCGCATCTAGGCACATAGTCTTAAGGTTATAGCCTTAATATATATAATTCCTTTAAATAATAAAGAATTGGGGGGGGGGGAGTGATAATAATAGTAAAATGTATATAATGAAAAGAAATGTATGTAAATGCTAAAGAAATATTATATGAAGACTTAAAAATTATATACAGTACTTATAATAATAATATATATTTTTAGATCCTTGAAAATGGAACCTGTATAATGTATTGGAATATATATATGAATTCAGTAAAAATAAAGCGTTTAAAAAGAAAAAGGAGAGAGAACAGTTTTACTGAATTTTTTATGTATGAACGAAAATTTAAAATAACTAATAGTTTTGAACTTTTGTTTCTTTTTTTTAATTCTATAAAAATGCAGTAGAATAAGAAAAAACAATGGTATACTTATTAGTTATTTATTATAACAAGATTAAAATTATAATAAAGTAACAGTAAAATGAAATGCTTAAATTAAACATTGTTTAAAAATTTTTGGTAGTTTTCGGTTATGCGTACTGTGGCCACCAGATGATGCTGCAGAACCACCAAGAAGTCTACAAATGATAAATTTCTATGCAAAAATGACTGAAATCATTGATGGACAAAAAAAAATAATCCGCCTTAAATCATGCCATCATTGCAGCAAATCTGAAGAAGAAGCATTTTAAACTAACTGTTAGAAGCTTTTGCACACATTTTGTATTCATAACAATATTATATATTTACCGAGGATGTGGTGATTCTAAATGTTTTGCTAAAACGAAAAAAATCACTTATTGCCAAGGAAATTTTGATAAAACCAATTTTATTAGATGTTTGTTCCGAAATGTTTGGATCATTAGCTGCAGATAAATTCTGATCAATACTATTGGAAGGCAAACTTGTTATATTATCAGAGAACATAGAACACCAGCTAATAAACAAGATTAATTAATTAAAAATATTAGCAATTCAAATTGATGAATTATCTGATTTTTCCAAAAAAGCTATATTAATCTATTACATTAGATATACAGATTTTATTTCTGAAGACATCAAAGAAGAATTTCTATGTTATGTAAAACTAGCTCCACTCACAACAAGCAATGAAATTTTTAGTACATTAAATTCTTACATTAACAAACAAAATTTGGATTGGAAAAATTGTGAAGGTTTATAGTATTGAAGGAAAAAATTTAGTGCAGTATGGCGGGCAAGCATTGTGGTGTTACTAAAAAAATTCAAGAAGTAGTGACCCCTGATTTATTAATTACACATTACATATTTAGCACCTAAAATTTATTCCCATAGTTGAATGAAGTCTTAGCTGAATCTATAAAAAATCATAAATCTTGGGGGAAAATTTAAAAAAAAGTGATCTAAATTTCAGACTATTCGCACTACTTTGTCAAAAAGTTGGATTTGAACACAGAAAATTATTACTTCATACATAAGTCAGATGGCTCTCTTGAGGTAAAATGTTAAGGAGGTTATTTGAATTAAGAACAGAAGAAAGAACATTCCTGGTTGAAAAAAAAAATATTCATTTGTAAATTATTTGCATGAAACAAATTGGTTGCAAACTAGCTTATTTAAGTGATACATTTGCCTACATTAATGATTTAAATTTAAGTCTACAGGAAAATGGGAAGAATGTATTTCACTTATATAATAAACGAATTTAAAAAGAAAATTCAATTTTGACTAGGTAAAGTAAAAGAAAATAACTGTAATATGTTGATTACTTATTATGATTTTATTAATGAGCACTAAGATGTGAACAAATTGACATTAAATAAAATGATCATATACAAACACTGTATGATGGTTTTGAAAAGTATTTTCCATCCAAAATGAATGTGCATTAGATGAATTTATGGATTGCAAATCCTTTCAGAGATCTTAGAAACAACATCATAAATTTAAATAATCAAAAATATGAATGTCTTTTGAAAATGAGTTGAGATTTGAATAAATTTTCCCACAATGAATTTAAATAAATTTTGGATCAAAATAAAAAATGAGTACTCAAACCTGTATGAAAAAGCAATGCAAATACTCGTCCTCTTCGTGACAATATATTTGTTTGAATGGGGATTTTTGGCAATGTGCATTATAAAAAAAATAAACTCTGCCTTACTTTAGGTTCATCTCTTTGTTTTACTTTAATTAATTTGATAATATTATTAATTGAAAGCGAACAATTAATTACCTTTAAAATTTTAAATTGAAAATCATGTTCTTTTTGTGGGTTTTTTTTTATATTCCAATATTTATTATAACAATTATTATGTGATTATATTACAATAATTATTATACGAACTGTAATTTTTGAATCAATCAAAATGATTTTCTGTGATTTTTAAGGAATATTCATTAATTATTCTTAATTAACATTATCTTTATAATAATTATATACTTTATGATTTTATAAATGTACTTATTACAAGTAATCAATATTTCTTGTGCTCATTATTCTATGATTTTTTTTTTTTTTGTAATTTTATTATATAACTAAAGTGTACTCAGCCGTGACTACGGTGCAAAAAAAAATTTTCTGTTGCAGACGTAAAAAAAAAAGTTTTGGCAATCAAATTATAAATACAAACAAAATGAAAACTTATTACCACATACTTGAATAGTTTTTTGTATTAACGAGGAGATCATGTTAATGACATGGGAGTAAAAATGGCAGCCTGCATTTCAAGAATCGAACGAGTAATATATATATATATATAATGTCACAAATAAAATAAAAAAATGAAGATAGTTTATTTTAATTATGTTACCGGTTTGTGAAAATTTTTCTGAAATCTAAGTGGTCTGAAGAGAGAAAGACGTTGTGAAATATTACTCTAGAGGATGAAAAGAACCGCTCTTGGATGCAGAATAGAAAGTCAAGTGATGTTATTGTAAAATTATAAATGCTCTAATTCTACAATTAACATGCTAAAAATATGAAATTTTAATAGAACATTTTTTTACAATTAATTTTTCAAATATTTAACATGCAAAGAAATATTTTTTAATTTTATACGAATGTATTTTAAAGTGTCATACACCCCCCCTCCCCAAACAATTCCCTTCTTTTTGTACATTTTTTTTATTCTAATTATCAAAAGTACATGAAAAAACTTAGTAAAAAAAAAAAACACTTTTGTTTAATCAAAAACAGCATTTCAAATATTTTAAACTTTTAGCCTGAAAGCAATTGGGTATTACAACCGAGGATTTATCATTGGCCATCATCCATCATCTTTAAAAGAAAAAAAAAGTTAAATTTCAAAAATCAAAAATATTACAAATTTAAATTGTTAACGAGAGTTCTATTTTGCTCTACTCATAATAGTAATCTTTTCGATTTACTCGAGAACTAACTACATAAAGTACTGAAAAAGTTAATTTTCTGTCAAGTCCATCGTAATTCTTTTACAGTATGTTAAAAGAATATAGATTTACTATTTTTAATGGCTCCTTTAAAAAAAATTTTTAACTGCACTAAATACAAAACAATTTTTATTTAAAAATAATTTAAATCAAAATTTTTAAAAAAGTTTGATACAGCATTAAAAAAAAACTTGTTTCAAAAGTAAAATTTTTCTATTTTTTTTTTTTTTTAATGTAATTAAATTCTGATTATCTCCAATATATCCAAATTATTAAAAAGTAATGCATTTATTAGTTTTTTAAATATTATATCCAGCTAAACAAGCTTTCAAATAATCCATTGAAGAACAAAAGCTTTTCTAACAGCTTCCCTCTCACACACCAACACCACCACCACACACGCACACAGAGATAAAACAGCGAAAAAAATATTTTTCAGCCAGCATGTCATTTCTTGGCACTTGGATGATATGATTTTCCAACCTAGATATATCTGATCCAAATTCAAATCTCAGGTCTCAGATATGACAGATTAACCACTATACCAAATGGCTCTTTGTATAAACATACATATCATTGTGAAAAAAAAATATACTTTTTTCTAACAATTTACATATACACTTGTACACTGCTTCAGAAATTTTTTAATTACTAAAACTCGGTTTAAGTTTCAATAATTACTGTTTTGTTTTTTATATATATTCTGTACTGGTCACTTCTATCTTCTTTTGACCACCGAAGGCACCACTAGGCAATCTTTGGATCAGTTCTGGTCTAAGCTTTTAGGACATGATATTGAAGGCACAATTAGGAATCTGGGGCTCATCTTTAGAAAGGTTTACCACTGCATATTGTGAAGAAGATTTCACATGGCGTGTAGTTTTGGCATTCTGCAGGGACGATCGCTATTTAGCAAATAGTAGTCAGTAATATGATATCAACAGAATTTCCTATTAGCAGACAGCAAAAATATAATGTCAGCAATGGTGATATAAAGACGCGAACAGCAATCTTTAAAATATAAGGCAGCATAGCAATCCGAATAGGTATCACAAGCAGAATAAAATTAATCAGCAGAATAATCAGAAAAATCTGAATGAAATTAATCAGCGGAAGCTGAATAATAATCAGTCAAAAATCCGGGGCTATTTATGTGAACTGTTATCTCCCGCACCATCTTTAATTAAAAGTTTTTGACCAGGGCAAATCTCCATCTCCTGTTTAATCTTAATTTTTAAAAAAAAACATCTGACCAGGACTCTTATCTTATTCAAAATTAATTAAAAAAAAGGCTCGGTTTTTAAAAATAAATTAAAATCAATGCAATAAGAAGAAACTTTATAGCAATCAAAACTTTTTAAAATTAAAATGCTTTTTTCAAAAAGATTAAAATTTTGCTTGCTTTTGAATTACTGTGAGAAAAAAAAAAACCAAAGCATCAAAAGAAAATTGTTTTAAAATAAAATTTATTGAAAAGTAAAATCAGAGAATTTTAAAATATAAACGAGTATGTGTGCTATTGCATGTATTCTTAATACATAAAAAAAAAATTACATACAAAACTTTTAAATAGTTTTCTTTTAAAAACTTTATAAAAATAAAAGTTAGTTTTAATTTCGCGATGAAACTTTTGAAGCAGATAAAGCATTCGGCTCAATACATATTTATAAAATCATTTGAAATCCATTAAAATTTTTAAAAAAATAATTTTTATAAACGATTTTGAAATAATTATGAAATTATTCTCCAGTGATATAGGATTGGATTTTCAGGACAATTACAGGATTTATCTACTTTTTTTTTTTGTAAAATAAAACCAGATTTTAGACATTCACAAAACAAAATGAAATCCAATAGTATTTAGCAGATTTAAAAATAGACAAATAACACATTTAAGTTATTAAAAAGTAATGTTTTTAAAATTCTGCCTCTGAAATTTAAAAATCAAATATGATTTTAAGTTTTATTAATAGAGACTATGTAAAATTAGAATTTATTATTTCTGATGAGAGTTACAAATAATAACAGTAAACTATAGTTCAAATTGATTGATAATAATTATTATATTGAATGAATTTAAACAATTAATTTATTCTTTGACATATACACTTGTAATATGTAAATATGTATCTGAAATATTAGTACCTTGTGGTAACTCAAGATAACCCATTCCTAATCCAACTTGATATAAACGTGCTGCCGGTGGCTGAAAATCTTTAGGAACATGTGACTAATTAAAAAAAAAAAATTATAAATATTTTATTTTACATGTTAAATTCATTACTATAATGAAATATTATTTCTGAAATACCTGTGCATCTTCTTGAGATCCGTCGGGACAGTTTAAATGCTCCCAGAATTCCGATGTTTCATTTTTCTGTGTTAGCATAACGATTTCCGCTTGATTTTTCCGTTCATTTTTATTCATTTTTTCAGCCATCAATCTATATACATATTAATAATAATTAGTTTTAAAAAAATAAATAATTTTAAAATTGGCTTTATTAATAGTAATAACAAACAAAAACAATGACAACAATAAATAAGACGTAATAATTAAGTTATCTTTATATAATTTTGAATCATATAATTATCTTGTATTAATGACAATCAATCATACATATCAAGAGAATCGCAAGATACTATTACTCCATGATTGCTTGCGATAATGTATTTTCATTAAGACAATAACATTTTACTTAATCATCACCGAGTGACTAATGCAATATTCTATTGACACTCATCAAAAAAGAAAATAAATGTAATCCATTATGCCGTTTTTGTTAATTTATATTCTATAAGTAAATATTACAAAACATTATTATGCAGTAGCTAACTATATATTTATAATATTAAGATATAAGAGCTTTTTTTGGCAACTATTTTTTGCCCTCCTCAAAGCAAATATAA
The DNA here is from genome assembly GCA_028023455.1 of Epiperipatus broadwayi. Taxonomy (NCBI): domain Eukaryota; kingdom Metazoa; phylum Onychophora; class Udeonychophora; order Euonychophora; family Peripatidae; genus Epiperipatus; species Epiperipatus broadwayi. Next base: position 19,665 of record JAQFVV010000045.1, read on the forward strand.
TCTATTTTAAGTTTTAACTTATATTACATACATAACGATATCTATAATTTTTTTTATATATAAAGAATCAATCAGTCAATAATAAAATTATAATAAAGCAATCAAAACCTATGTATAAAAAAATATTAAACTTATAATCTATATATAAAAAAAATGCTAATGACTTTATTGTTAGAAGTTCGTAAGAAATTCAAACGCCAGAACTAAGAGTGCCAGAATCAATCCTGGGATCTCCCAATCCCAAGACGGACATTCTACCAACTGCAAAACAGTGCAGGATATAACCTACATAAAATAATCTAATAGAAGAAAAATATCACATGACCACCAATTTTTATGCTTGTGTATAACTGTTGTTAAAACAGGCAAAACTCACTATATGTATAGTGAGTTTTGCCTGTTTTAACAACAATTATACACAAGCATAAGAAGTGGTGGTCATGTGATGTTTATTGGCTTAAAACCAATCTTGCCTAATAGGATAGTGGTGGCTATGGTTATTAAAGAACCAAAGACACCAAAATGTATGGGTACTGAACTGAGTTCAGACCCATATGGCTTGAATTGAAAACATTAAGGTGTTTTCAGTGTAAGACTCATAGTTTTGTAGTTAAGTGGAGATAAAAGGTGGCTGCTGGAAGGTTGCATTAGATCCTAAGATCTAGATGCAGTGCTCTCAGATCCAAGGCTCCTCACTGACGAAGGCCTCAAGCCAGAAACTAGTCTGGGGATATTGGGTGAGTAGGCACTAGATGGAGATTTTATGCACAAGCCTTCTGGTATTCATCGATTACTCTAGCTTGCTGTGTGTGGCAATACGTATAGTGAGTTTTGCCTGTTTTAGAAGAAAAATATCTAAAACTAATTATATTAACTACAGTAAAGATAATTGTATGAATAAACAAACAATATCAATAAATTTAATTAATAATTAGTCGATTAAAATGAATGGAAATTTATATATATATATATTGTATATATATCTGTTATATATAGAGCTCGCAAAATAAGCTCTTAATTAAGCTTTGAGTCCCATATAGCTATTTAAGTTAGATAGCTGGATTGGAAGACATATGGATGTGCTGGGCTTGACCTGGTATTCTTAATCTAATGCATGAATATCCTAGCATCTCACTGATGATGACAGTAGCAGAAAGTGGTCTGGGGTTGGGGATATTCTCAAAGCTTGTTAAGAGCTTATTTTGAAAGCTGTATATATAACATTTGTAAATACAAACTTATTAAATTAGATTATGTGACATCTGACTTGTTTTTTTTTTTGTGATATATATATCTTTATATAATATATATTTATCGCAAATTGTAATAGCTTAATTAATACATTTTACTTGTGTTACATTTGTTAAGTATTTCGATTGCTCTATAATTCTATCATTGATTCTGAATAATTTCATATATATAAATGATAGATGTTGGCATGTATGCAATATAAATTAAAGGTTATAGATTGCATTTACATTGAGGAGATCAAAAAATATTTGCCGAAAAAGATTTTACATATTAATATTATAAATATGTGGTCAGCTGTTTTGTATTGTTAATTTATAGATTAAAAATATTTATGCTGTATAAATTAAATGTACATTTGAAAATCAATAATTCCCCTTGAGAGTAAGACTAATTTCTGATCCCTGGTACAAGAGAATCAATTGCACTATTAGTAGGTCAAGAGCATCCAAAAGGGTAGATTGAGTACAACGATTCCAGTAAATTGACTAAACTGGGTTTTTTTTTTTAATTTATTTTACTCAGTTGAGAACAGATAGCAAACTTTTTAACGCTGAGCCCACCACTCCATCACAGTAGAAAATCATTTCTTTTTGTTAGGGGTCAAACTCAGACCTTTGATAGCTAAGTTGATTAAGTAGTATACAATAGTTATTTCATAGTTCGATAGCTGCAGAGTGCTGATGAAAGATCTTAATAGTTTCTTAGAACTTTCACATAAGTTCTGAACTTTCAAGTGTAATTCTGATAACTGGGATTTAAATAATTAAAGAAAGGTCAATTTGTTTACTTATTTATAATTTAATCAATGCATATATAGAAGGATATAAGGTGGAAGGAAGAATACAATACTTAATTGTAATATTTATGACTATGTACTAAATGTGTAACAAGAAAAGGTTCTTTATTTGAAACTATATATTACACACTGAGCATGCATTCGACTTTATCTGTCAGATTCATAGTGCTCAACAATTCGGCAGTTAGCGATTCTCACTTTTATAAATTTGCATATTATTTGAATGAACAATTTGCATATTATTTGAATGAACTCATTTAAATATTCGATTTTTTTGATAATGGAATGCTTCCTTCTTTTTTATTAATCAAGTGGACTTCAGCAATTGCCCATGCCTCTTTAAATTTTTGCTTCCTGTCATATCCCTTAAAACAAATTGCACTTCCATTGGTTGGATCAAACGTATGACTTGTTTCATGCTCATGTTCAAGAAATATTAATTTATATTGAGGGTTCTTCTTTGCTTGCTGTATAGATATTTATGCTGGATGATCCTCATAGCAATATTGACCCACAATTCTCCATAATATACTGCATTTCACATGGGAACATTGCATGCAATTTTATAAATGACTTGATAGAGTTGAAAGCATGCTCACATGTAATATATAATTGGAAATAAAGTATTTTTTTCTTGTTACACAATTAATATATAGTCACAAATATTACAATTGACACAAGAAAAGTGACATTAAATGATATAGAATACTTAATTATGATTTTAATAATAATAATAATTCATCAATTTATTAATTTGAGAAACAAATTGTTTGATAAAACAGCTATTCACATTTATTATAAAGAAATCTATGAAGATTCTTAGCAGAAAATTCATTAGTGGCTTTTTTTAAGTTAAAGTTCCCTAATTATGTGGTTCATAGTTTGTATGTAACCACAATTACCTTAGTCATAGACTGTTAAAGTAAATTACATTTCTGGAGCCGATAAGCACAGTGACCATAGGTGGTCCTGAATCTATTTATGAGACTTCGATACTATAAAGGAAGACTAAATTTTGTTGGCTTTATTGTTGAATCTGGCAAAAGAAATTTTTTAGGAGACTCTATAAGAAGCCCAGTATCTAAATAAAAATAAAAAAAATCTTGACTGGATATGGTCATTAAATAATTAAATTCCTTCTTGAAAGAATGACAAGTCTACATTTCCATCGGGCAACTTGTTTTCTGACAAATGGTGGAGAAATATGAAAGAAGAGAGCTAGTACAAATGAGTAGGCTTGAATATGCCAGTAATATTTCTCTAAGCTGACTATCCAGAAATTTAGCATCAATATCGTTTCCCTTCAAGTGCAACAACAGTATATGTTACTGTGTCATATTACAAGTAGTAAAATAGTGATGACGATAATAGTAAAAAAAATAATCCATTAACTTTAGGAATTGGAAATTTTTTTCTAGATTTAAAGCTCAACATTATAAGCTTAATATGCTTGACTGATTGTGTACAGGCTGGGATACAAGGATTTTGAAAAGCTTTGTCCTGAAAGATTAATTCAATATCTTTACCAGTGAACAGGTATATCCAATTAAAAATGGATAATTCCAGGCAAACATCATTAATGTAAACAGAAAGTTGTAGATTCTCTACTTTGATAGTTTGTTGCTCTAAAATGATAACGATAAACCACGAGTTATATTACCATAGGTGAATAATACTAGTTTTACCAGTAAAGGAGACTATCATATTATGATATCGTTTTTACATGTTAACTCATGTCCTTTTCTATTCCACTAGCCAGCTATTCATTTACTAACCAACATTGAAAGGCTGTCTGGGTTGGCTATAGGGCGACTGTCTTAAAAATATACTATGCCTCACCCAGATTTAAACCACAGGTTATGGCAATGGTAACCAAATATGTTGACCCTAAGATTACAAGTCAAATAATCTCATCATTAAGATCATAAGGCTTTAATATTGTCATTACTGGCAATAATAAAATGTCTTTGCTTATGCTATGATAATTTCAATTGGGTATTTGAACAGCTGATTGAGAATACGCAGTAAATTAACATTCCTACGGAAAAGTAATCATTTCAGTGGACACATTCCATTAAAGAAACAAAAACTATTGATCACTAAACAATACGCTCAACTCTAAATATACATTACCATATCAAATAATGGAATAAGTAGCACTGATCCATTGACACTATTATAAGATCTAAAGTGCTTGAAGAATATTAAGATACCACCAGCTACATAATCAAGATTTACCGCTTTTTTTTTTCAACATGAAAAAAGGAAATTGAATGAATGGGCATCGATAAATGAAGAATAAAATTGTATTTGCAAGTTTATAAAAATGATTCGTTAAGAGTCTATCTGCAAAATAATTCCCAGTAATGTATTTGGAATGAGAATGTTCTGCGATAATGAAAGCAAATGAACAAAAATAAATAAATACCTTGCTTTTGATCTTAATACTCCTTTTGATTTACTGCCATACCATACAAACATTTTCTTTCCGCAGTCCAAAAAAAAGACATACCCTGGATCTAATGATGTGTAATCTACCGGAACCTAAACATAAAATAAAATTACTATTTATGCCAATATATATAATAATACTTTACTGAGTTGCTTATTTCAATGCAAAAACATCTTCTTTCACTAATATTTTATCCTCTTCGATGTAAATATATATCATTCCAGTGACATCTAGATTTTATTTTTTTAAATTATAATTTTATTCTTTACATATGCATAAACACACATTACCATAAATTTTAAAACATGACAATATTATTATGCACTGAGATAACCTATATTGGCAAATTGAAAGAAAGGATTTTTTATTTTATCAATACTTCTGATCTGTTAATATGTACATATGAATATAGAATAATATTGTCATAATTTCATGTATTCTGTAATACGTATATAATTTAAAAAAAAAAACAATATTATAATATTTAATGCTCTGTTATATAAAGTAATATATACTAAAATAACAATCAATCTTAAATATATATATATTAATATTCATATATATTTACGTTGCAGAGGATAACAAAATATTACTGACAAAAACTTTTTTTAATAATTGAAATAAAATTTATTGTTGAATCATTTATTTAGGAACTATTTATTTATTATTATGTAAAAAGAAAAACTCCTAAATTATTATTTCCATTTCATGACAATATAAACAAAATTGTAAAGTAGATAATAATATTTCAGCATCTGTTTTTTACGACCATATTAAGTCATGTATTTATGGTTTTGACTTTAATTTTAATAATGTAAAAATATTTCAAATTGAAAAAAATAGCAATAAAAGGAAAATAAAGGAAGCTATGCTAATATACAAATACAAACATGACTTAATTAACAAGCAGGCAGCAAATGTTAAGATCACGAAATTGTGGAAAGGTTAGGCTTTCAAAGAGTTAGTTGACAAAGATTACTAGGATAATCGAAAGCGCTCCTAAGTGGCTAAAATTTTTAATTATCTATACTTTATTTATAAATATTCAATTATATATATATTGCTTTGAAAAAAATACAGACATCGAATAATAATATTATTATATAGGTGCTTGTCTTATAGATAAAGACACCGTTCGTTCGATGGCGCCGTTTTCACGCTAAAACTATAAAATATGAACATTCCTGGGCCGTTGATTTTAAACATTTTGATGTGTTTTTTTGTAATGCGAAAATAAAAACAAAACAAAATCGTCTTTTTTAAATATTATTTTTTATTAACGTATACAAATTAAATGATAATAATAAATGTAAAATAAAATAAACAAATTACAATTTGATTTGTGTTTTTTATTTTGCTTTATTAGAATAATCAATTTTCTATCGTATATTTTTTTACTGGGTTTATGGCTTTACCGCTATTTTTACTTCATATAGAATGACAACAAAAAGTAAAAGTTGTTACGGTTAGGTTTAGGGTTAGTTTTAGGGTTAGTTTTAGGGTTAGATTTAGGGTTAGTTTTAGGGTTAGGTTTAGTGTTCTGTTGTTTGTAATGCTAAAATAAAAAATATCAAAATCGTATTTTTGTAAATATTTTTTTTTAGTAACATCTATAAAATAAATGATAACAATAAACGTAAACTATATTCAACAAAGTACAACCATAGTCAGAGAAAAGAAAGAAAGTAAAACTTTTTTAAACAATAAAAAAAATGTCTTCTTTACTTATTAATCATGTTTATAACATATGCTTTTTATGAAATTTAAAAAAAAACCATGCAGAATTGTACTTTTCTTACTGGATATTACGGTAGAATCTTGTTTGTCTCGTGGAATGTTACGAACAGTACGTTACTTGACGCGTTACCTAATTTTAACTCACTTTACACATATATGTTGTCAACATTTTCACAATTAAAACTTCAATACAGTACGGTGTAAAAAGTCTGATAATTATTACTTTACAAAATCTGAATATTTCAATACTTTAAAATAAAATAAAATCCAATGAAAACAACATTTCCATCCAATTCAAAAAACACACCCTCTGACCAAGCCGTAAACATTTTATAAACTGTGCGAATTCGGAAAATGTATTTGCTGCAACGCGACATACATGCTGTACTGCGATGCGACATAGCGGCCTGCAATCTATAGCACAACAAAAAAGTTGTATTATAGAAAACGCGGGTTCGAACGTGTCGGCCGCGGAAACGGCATTTTTGTGTTTTAGCACGAAAATGGCGCCATAGAGCGGCGTCTTTAGCTATAAGACTAGTACCAAAACATATATATAGATAATTTAAACAGAAGTGATCATTTTCCATGAGCTATTAATAAACAGTACTCATACGCAATAAGTTTTGATATATTTAAATTAACATTCATTGCCATTGTTGGAAACCGAGTGTGATTTATATAAGACAGATTTTAAAATCATTTTCAAATTATATCTACATATCATAGGACAAAAAATTTATCTTATTTTTAATGACCTGTAATATTAATATTAAATTAATTTTATAAACACAAATAATAAGTATGTACAGCCAATATATATAAGTAAACTTAAAGAATAGGTAGCTGCCTATTCGTTATTAATATTTGTTGACATGCTAGTATTGTTTATCGATTGTGGGAAGTGATTATTTCCATTTAAATTTATATATATATCAGGCTATATATATTTATTATTTACATATGACAACAGTTAAAAATTATGATGATAAAATTAGATGTATCATTCTCTATAGTACAAATTTTCAGTTTTAGCATATTTTGAACTATACTGATTTTTAAACCACCAAACATGACATGATCACTACAGTATGGAGAGTTTTGCCTGTTTTATACTGATTTTTCAGAGTACAATAAAATAAACAATTCCAACTCTTATGCACAATTTAAAATAGATTAAACATTAAACTTTTCATGATAGACCATGATAGGCATGCTTTCCCTCATGATTACAATTACTCTCATTGCATTATTAAAATTATTTATATATATATAAGTTATAAATCTTGGAAAACATAGTCATAAATGTAAAAATGAGTCAAGCATTGGTAGCCGAGAGCAGTTGCTTGCCGACAGTTGTTGCAGGTTCGCTTCCTGGTCGATGCTTTGACATATGAAAAAAAAAAATGATTGCTAATAACTTTAATGAATGATTTAATGAATTAAATTGCTAATTAATTTAAAAAATTCCATTTTCTTTATATATAGTAATAATTTTCTAGCTTTTACAAAGCATGATGTTCTACGAACTGATTAAAATAACAATTGCAATGTGAACTATTTTCAATGTTATTTTTGTTGCACTTTACGAAATAAAATAAAAAAGATAAATGATATTCAATTTCCAGGATTTTTTTTTTTTTTTAAAAAAAGTACAATGATAATACAATTCACAGTGCAGTTTGCAAGTCTGAAATAATAAGTGTAATCACATTGTAATAAAATTTTATTTATATTAAAAAAATATCAAAACATCATGATTTCCATTTCATATGCTTACACACGCTGTTAATAAGAATACCAAATTCTCCATACAGTAGTGCCACCAAGTGCAAACCTTTGTAATCAGTTAATGCAGAAAGGTTTGTGCATAAAATACCTATCTAGTGTCTACTCATCCAACATCTCCAGACTAGTTTCTAGCTTGTGGATTTCATCATTGGGGAGCCTTGGATTTGAGAGCATTGCACCTAAATCTTAGGATCTAATGCAACCTTCCAGCAGCCACCTTTTACCTATTTGGTTAACTATAAAGCTAGGAACCCAAGATAAAATACCATAATGTTATCAATCCAAACTCCTTTGCTTGTATAGTCATATAGATTTGAACTCAGTTCAGCATCTATACATTTTAGTGTGTTTGGTTTTCCAAAAACCACAATTACCATTATCCTATGGGCAGAATAGGTATAAAATCATCATATCATCACATCATCACCATTTCGCATGCTCTTAATAAGAGTACCAAACTCTCCATACAGTAGTTTTTATAGGTAAAAGGTGGCTGCTGGAGGGTTGCATTAGATCCTAAAATCTAGGTGCAGTATTCTCAAATCCAAGGCTACTCAATGATGAAAACCACTAGCTAGAAACTAGTCTGGGGATGTTGAATGAGTAGGCACTAGATAGGGATTTTATTGCACAAGCCTTCCTGCATTCACTGATTATGAATGCTTGCACTTGGTTGGTACCTTTATTAAAAAAATATTTCAAAATTTTCTCTATTTAAACACTTTTATTTAAATTAGAAATTCTTGTGTAATTAATTTGTTTCTTTGTTTATTTCTTTGAATAAATTATGAAATTGAGACATAACATATTTATAGCTAATGGATTTGCTTCACATTTTGTACATAGAATATAAATCAATGACAATGCAATATGGCAATGAAATATTTCAGATTGGCTCCCTGGTTTTTTTTTTTACTATAGAGGAGTTGTTGGAATGAATTTCAAAAAAGGTTGATATCAGTTGAGTAAGTTTTTAATGGTGCACACTAGAGGGTGCTATATATAAATATATATATATATTTTTGCCGCCAAAAAAAAGTTTAGATTAAAAGTGTTTAGCAATCATTTAAAATTGAATTTAAAAAAAAAATCTTGATTACAAAAGTTCAATTTTTTAAAAAGTGGATGAAATTTTTTTCTCTGGATTGTAAAAATTTTTTTTTTTTTAAAGACAAATAAACAAAACTATGTTATAAATGATCATTAATATGCATGATTTTATTTTCAAATATTAAACAGATGGTGACATTTGAAATAATTGCAAAAAATATTGGAATGCTAAAAACTTTAAATAATTTATGCAAACAATATTTTTGTAATAAATTTTTATTTATTGTCAACTAAAAAGTCGTAAAATAATTATTCCGTTAATCCAATTGGAGTTTTTATATTTAACTTGAAATAAAAGCATGGGATATCAAGGAATTAAGTAATTCAATCACTACTTTTTACAACAAGAGATTGAATTACTTCTTCTCGATACTCCACACTTTTGTTTCAAGTTAAATATAAAAACCCCGATTGCGGATTAAAAAACAACTATGTTTTGACTTTTTAATCACATTTAATACAGAAATATTTTCTATATATACTATTTTTTAATAACATAATTTCTATTTCTCCTTCTATCGTTAACATTTCATTAATCTCTAAATTGCAAGTCACAACTTTTTTAAAACAAAAAATCCAAATAGAACAAATTATTTATGAATTTTCAATGTGTGTAAAGCAAAAATAAAACAAGAATGGTATATCAAATTATTAAACTAATTTTTAAAAACTATTATTACATAACAATTTGCATAACTTCTAGAAAGATTTCCCCCTCATATAGATATTAATGAAATTAATAATACTTACTGGTTCTAAATGAATGCTGTTAAAGGAGTGAAACCTGTACAAGCGAATAACAAATTCCTATAAAAATATATATACACAATTTCAAATAATGCAAATTATCATGTGTATTTGTGTGTGTGCGAGTATACTTATATACATATAAATAACTTTACTAAAATCGAAATAAATAATCTATAAGACTTTACTAATGACAGAACCAGTAATCAAGTGACTAGAGTGCAATAATCACATGAGTAATACTCATGCATGTGTGTGTGTATATATATTAAACCTGATTTTGGACAAAGATAAGAGATTTACAAATGTAAATCACATAATAACAACCAAAGCCTATTCAAACCATGAATCTACAATCTATTGTCAAAATTATCTCTATAAGTAAAAGATGGATTCCACCTTTCACTCAGATCTCAAATCTTAATAGAGACAAGAAAGCTGACACTTGGACTGTAGCAAGATTTATTACCTAAATAATAAAGAATAGCAGTGGGGTTTAATAAGTTTTAAAAACGATTATTTATTAGTTTATTAGTTTACTGTCAAGCAAGTAATATTTGCCTGTTTAATGGGGTTTGTTTAAACTTCTAGGAATCTCAAATCGTTATAGTCCAAGTATCAACTTTCTTGTCTGTATTAAGATCTTAGACTAGAGTAAAAGGTGGAATCCAATTTTTACTTATTAAAATTCCTTTGACCTCAAAATATAGATTCATGATCTGGGTATGCTTTAGCTATTATCTTATATATCATCATCATTATTTTCACCTATTATCGATTCATTGCATAATGGTTTCTTCAAATTCAATCCATCTTCTCTGATCTCTAGCCTCTTTTCTTCATGACACCCCAGCACACTTCCTTATTTCATCCACCCATTTCATATGTAGTCTCTTTCTAGCCCTTGTACGATCTCGCCGAATCCACTTTAAGATTTCAACTGTCCAGCTATTATCATCTTTTCTAGCAATATTTCCAGCTCAACTTCACTTCAGTCTCATCTTATATTACACACATATACACATTTCCATGTGCTGATAAAAATAATATTTAGCAAAACTAACCATCCAATAATCCAGTTAGCACATAAACAGTTGGAGATGAAGACATATTTCAAATGTGTAAGCATTGGTTTTATACTTCCCGAAAATTCATTAGGATAAAGCAAGAGATGAGACAACATGGGCAAAGCGTATTTCCAATATCATCTCTAAACTGTGCAGTGTGCAATCGCTCAGCAATTTTGAAGGCTTGCGTACTGCTCAGCGGCTTTTGCACATTCTTGACATTCCAGTACTCGAAGTATTCATCCATTTGTTTCTACATTTAAACAGATAAAATTGAATCCAAATGAATAATTTCGATAAAAATGATTAATAATAGAAGTGATTTATACAAGCAGTAGAGGCAGTATATACAATGTTTAGTAGATCATCTCCAAGAATTAAAAAACTTAAGAAATTGGCCAACAGTTTAGAAATTGATTTTATATCATTCAGAACTTAAGATAAGTATTTAGATATTTTGTACTAAATGGTGTGATAAGAAATTGTGATATTTTAATAAGTTACTGCACAGACCAAGTTGGAGAATTCAAGATCCAATAAATAAATAGTTTAAAAAACCTCAAAACCCATGATATCAAATAGAGTGTGTGATTCGTCAAAATGTATTTGTGGAATTATTAGCATTAAACAAAACTTTGCAAAAGACTAATTTATCCTCAATGGAGGCACAACAACTTGCAATGGCAAAAATTAATAAACTAAGAGCACAATAACTAGATAACGTCTGTTGGAATTCAAACAATTTTAGATTCCAATGATTATATAGATATTTTGCCAATACTTAAATTTATTCAACTGCTTTTTAATCATTTAGATACTATATTTCCAGAGGAGATTTAAATGACCGAAATACCTTGTATCCTTTGGTGATGAAAAATATGAATCTATACTAAATAATAACTTAATATCTATTTATTATGCGCATTTCAACAGTTACATTTTAACAGAAATACAAAAACCATGTAAGCTTAGATAGTTTTAGATCAATGTGGTAACTTGAAATTTTTAGTAAATGAAAAATTGAAGTAATCAAATCATTTAATGATTTAGCTACATGTGTCTTAAAAGACTAAAAATATAAAGAACTTTCAGTACTAATTGTGCAATTTTTCAAACTTCTAGCACTGACTGCGAACACGATTTTAGTTTAATGAAAACAATAAAATCAAAACCCTGTAATAAACTAGATAATGAACATTTGGATAATTGAATAAAAAATAAGCATTAGATCTTATCAAAAAGGTATATAAATCTAGAGTAAAGTTTATAAAATTTGGATAAATTGTAAAGAATGATACGAAAAAATAAAAACCTAATTATTGAGTTTTGTTATTATTTTTAAGTTATGTTCTACAATATTTCATTACACATAAACTATTTTGTATGTAAACATACAAATAAATGCTAAATTTTGACATATTTTGCTGCATATTGGTCAGTTTAACGTGCTCGGTTTTATACTTTTAGTTTAGAGGCAGTACACATTTAAAAGAAAGTATTGCATGTGACTCTCTTCAAATGAAATTTTATAAAATGGTCTACCTCAGAGTTCAGTCTTCTCATCTATTTTATTCCATATATTCATCAGGGATCTAGAAATAGAATACAGAAAATTCATCTATGCCAATGAAATTGTTTAACTTCTCAGAAAAGATCTTTTTTGAAATAGAAGTTTTTCAATTAGGATGGGAAAAGACCAGAAACCTTTCTCAATGAAATGGATTCTTATTCCTAAGCCAATAAAGACATTACGCTCAATTTTCATCTAACATGCAAGGAATCATCTCCTAGCGTGAATATAACTTTTGTCATGATAGACTGAAACATAATCCTACCCCATACTAATGAAGAATAACCAAATCCCAATTAATTTCTAGGAATAACCTTCCTGGAAAGCCAGCTTGCTTATCTTAAGGTTTGCAGACAGCCTTCTTAGCACTAGCATATTCTATTCATGAATATTCCTGTTTGAAAAAAAAATTTCTGTCACTAAACTTCTATATTACCATGGGAAATATTACTGACACTCCCTTTGCATCATTTTCCATGCTCTGTCACATTCATTAATAAATATCAAAAAGTGACTCAAAAAATATATAAAAGGCTGTTAAGAAGATCAGACTTGCCAATAACTCAAAATATAGTTTCATCGTCAACTCTTTTCAATTCAAAATTCTTTTTTGTATGTTCAACCAAGAATCTACAGTCGAAAGATTAAGATGTAAAAAATGGACTTGTAAGACTTCGAACAAAACTTCTTTTTCCAGATCTAACAGTAAAACTGGTTGTAGTTGATCCTTTAAACCCAATAATTATGGAAGTAAACAACATTCATTACTCCAGAAAAAGAAGAGATAAGCCAAAGAAAATAAAAGTATATTTAATAGATGACTAACAGATAAAGTTAAGGCGAATGAAAGTAAAATTAATTAACGTGCTATTGAAAGAAAGATAAACAAATTTAATATAAGTGATAAGAAATATTTGTTTAAAAGAAATAATAGAAATTAGTTGAGAAAAACAAAAAATAAGACATTCTGCTTGATAGATGATAAGAGAGATTTACTAATAAGAATTATGTGCAAAACACAATAGAAGTTAAAAAAAGATTAATTAAAAATACCAGAAGGGAAAACGGACTGATTGGTATCTGAGTAAATAAGCTAATGATCAAGAATTGAAACTGGAACACCCAAAGGAAATTAGCGAGAGATATAAACAGCATGTACAGAAAAGGGCAAGGAATTTGTTTTTTGGCTTTTGCGGATTTGTCTGTGTTCAACAAATTTTTTAACTGTGAACTGTTAGTACTGGATATTTGGAACTGACTGGAGTTAGAACAGGGCTGAAAAAAGTCAGTGAAAAGCTGTCTGGGAAGCAATGGGTGATTCAGACACCAAGGAAATCAATCCCAGAGACCATGCCTCTGAAGATATCAACAGCCGGCTAGGGACTAAAGCAGATTGCACAGATGTCATTTGGATTTTGTATGCCTAATGGACTCCATTGGAGGAAGCACAGAAGAAAATGTGAGTATAAGCACCCATTAAATTTGTACAGTGCCAGATTTGAGCGATAGACAGTGGAGTCAGAGTTTGACCCAATAGTAGTGTATACGTAAATAGAGTATTGCTGTTAATAATATTTTGATTCAGTACCAAACGCATTTAGTTACCATTGATAATCACTCATTGTTAATTTTGTCATTAAATTTTGCTTGTTAATTTCCTGTGTGTTACTCATTTTTATTGATATCCATATAATATATATATATGCAAATACACAACAGTCTCACCAAGAGATTCAGAAAAACCCTTCGTCGTGGCACTCATCTGCTTCATAAACGACATTTAACAGTCATTAATATATGCAAACGTGGACAAAGACAAATCAATAACTGTACAATGAGCTGCAGAGACAGAAAGGACGAAATTAATAAAGCCATTAGTGAATCTATTTCCTAGTTGGAATCTGCGGACTCTTAAGATATTTTGTTAATAATTAAGCTGTTTAAAAAAATCCACATATTAAATAAAGAAAGAAATAGAGCAGAAAGTCATGAAATTTATTTATGCTTCTAAAGTCAACTATAAAGACATTTATAGCATATATAATAATTCTTTCACACGAGATATTTAAAATATATATACTTTTTATTAACAAAAAAAAATTATATCTGGAAAAAAAGTAATTAAAATCATAACTGTCTTAATCTTATCCAAAATAAAAGTGACCATGAATGAGACTTTTGACTTCAGGAAGTATTTGCGAAAGCTACATAAATTGTTGATTGCTGGGTTATATTAACTTTGAACAATAATAAAGAGATAGGCATTTACTGAATTTATAGATAAACTTCTTTCAAAGATTATCCATAATTTTCTGACAAACAAACAGTATTTGCATAATAAAATAAAATGAAATTTCTAACACATTCATGGTAACATAGTATTGAATGAAAACCTCTGTTTGGCGGGAAAAAAATTCACAGTAAATTTATGGATATTCAATTAAGTATTATCATGAGAAATATAACTGATAAATTCAAGTCTACTACTATACATAAAAAGTTTTTTTACAGATTGTATTTGCCAATAACTCAAGATATAGTTTAATCACCTAAGACTCATCCCAAATCAAGACCCTTTTTTTTAGATGCTCAATTAAGAATCTATAATTGTAGAATTATGGAATAAAAAATAGAATTCTTATGATGTTCCAAAGAAGATGTCTTGTTCCAACTCTAACAATAAAATCATCTGGAAGCAGATATTATTAGGGTCTCATCAATCGATTCATGACAATCCATCCATGATGAAAGCACCCGTTTACAAGCTTTGTAAATAGAATTTAACAGTCACTGATTAATATAGATGTGGACAAATGATGAAACACATAACAACTGCCAAATGTATGGTTACAATTGCTGACTTGGAGAAGTTAATAAATTCACTAGCGATTCTATCTCCCAGTTGTAATCTCTACATATTCTTTTACGATATTTTGATAAAAGTTAACCTGTCTAAAAAAAAAAAAAACCTAATCCATATGTTGCATAAATATTAATGAAACAAGGCAAAACTCTCCATACAGTAGTGCCATTCTGTGTCAACCAGAGTAATCAATGGATGCCAGAAGGCTTGTGCATAAAATCCCTATCCATTGATTACTCCGGTTGGCACAGAGTGGCACTACTATATTGAGAGTTTTGCCTTGTTTGATAACAATTATGTGCTAGTATAAGAGATAGTGATCATGTGCTAAATATTAATGAGTAAAATACCTTTTAAATATAACTCATTGCAGTACAAAAGCTTCCTTAATGGCTTCTTATAAAGAAAAAGTGAAGGACATGATAGTATTCACCAAATATAAAGTATTGATGATTTAGTGTGTTTTTCACAATTTTTTTTCTTTCGACTTTTTAGTTTTAAATAGTTCCAGAAATAGGACTGAAAAAAAGTTTGGATATAATTTAATACCACTAGATGGCTGTACTGTAAAGAATACTGAATCCCATATAAAATTAAAAATTAGATTTTTTGCTAAAATTGTTTGCGTATTCTTAAAAAAAAATGCATTGTCATCAGGAATACGTATAAAATTTCAACCAGATTGGGAATTAAGGAATGGGTAAAAACTAAGCTATAAGATTTGATCAAAACAAACAGATTAAACATTCAAAAATAAGTCATGCAAAGATTATACTAATCAATCTATATAATCACAAATACATTCACGTATATTATGTGCGATATATTTGATATCACGCAATGACATTTTTTAATTTCTTTTGCTGGTTAATTTTTTTACAAAAGACTTCAGTACTTTTATTTTTAAATTGTTGCACTTTGTTGTATTTTATTCTAAATTAAATACTTCCAATGAAAGGGACCGAAGTCAATTCCTTTAAGGATAATCTTTATAACTGAAACAGGATCTGCTCAAACTCACCGCAAAATTTTCATTCACTTCATATATCCAATTCAATAAAGATCTGTTTCACATAAAAAAAGGCAAATTATCAATGGTAAATTGCTCAGAACATGTGACTCCTCCTTCCATTCTAACATTTTGATATTTTTTAAAAAGTTCATTTATATCTGCTTCCCCACCTCCATTCATTTTGCCTCCACTTTTCTTCAATAAAAGCAGAGTGGAGTTCTTTCTCAATTTT
This sequence comes from Epiperipatus broadwayi, assembly GCA_028023455.1. Lineage (NCBI taxonomy): Eukaryota > Metazoa > Onychophora > Udeonychophora > Euonychophora > Peripatidae > Epiperipatus > Epiperipatus broadwayi. The sequence continues at coordinate 36,293 of JAQFVV010000045.1, forward strand.
AAGAAGTTCATTCAGAATAAACTATTTGATTCGTCCGAATATTTGTGATGACGGCAATTATAATTACATGTAGGACTATTTTCACCGACTTAGCAAAATTTAAAAAAATTCCAAATTTTATTATACTTTTATAAATACATTTAACTACCAGGTTAGTACAGAATGCAATGTTTAGATTGGTATTTCATTCTCTCCTCTTTGTGAATATATTATTGGCATGACTATTAACAGCTCTAGCATGGGGACTGAATTGGTTATACGTGGATTAGGGAATATTAAAATTTAAGTTGATACTCATAAGGCAAAGTTAATGGATAACTTCTAAACATTATAGATTATCACATTGGGTTAACATATGAGGTTAATTAAAAAATCATATAAAAAATTCCTAAAAGAACTTTTAATTATATTATGCTACATTAAATTTTAGTGACTTCACACTTCAAATATAGAAATCACAATGTAAGTATTGAATAAAATTAACAAATTAATAGATATTACTAAAAGGCAGTTAAAAAAAAAAAACTCCACGATAGATTTCTAACCACCTTCTGCTGGTAGAGGGTCATCCGGTTTTTCTTAATATCTAATCTTACTTAGTATTTACTTTGCGATTACTGGAATTCTGGACAATTGTCACATGACTATGTCTGAAATATATACAATCATCAAACATGATAACCATTTCATATGCTTACACATGTTGTTAATAAGAGTACCAAACTCTCCATATAGTAGTGCCAACAAATGCAAGCCTTCGTAATCAATGGACGCAGGAAGATTTGTGCATAAATCCCTATCTAGTGCCTACTCATCCAACATCCCCAGACTAGTTTCTAGCTTGTGGCTTTCATCAGTGAGAAACCTTGGATTTGAGAGCACTGCACCTAGATTCTAGGATCTAATGCAACTTTCCAGCAGCGGTTAACTGTAAAGCTAGGATCCCAAGATAAAAACACCATAATGTTTCCAACTCAAGTTCATTCATCTGTATATTCACATAGGTCAGTACGAAGAGTTTGGTACTTTTATTAAAATATATACAGAAAGAATGGGACATGCTAAGCAAACACTTGTATATTAACTTAACTAATCAATTCTTATTAATAACCGCAACATAATCCATATTAAACTGTATCATTAAATATAACAATTAGAATATTCTACAAACGTATGGTAATTATTTTAAACAACAGGATTTTTATGCAATAAACAAGCAAATATCAAAAATAATTCACCGATGCTTTCTGCACCTTCCTCAAACACACCTAACATTTAGATATCAATCATAGCTCAGTTTAGTTAATTTCTACTTAATAGATTAATAGAGCTTTGCAGTTACATTACTTTTTTTATATATATAATGATTCATTAAAAAAAAAAAAAAACATTTAAATTAATAAAGATTATCTTACAGCTTGTTCCACTGAATAAAACCCACTTGCAGTCCGACCGCCTTCGATGTATGTGATGTCAGTTCCAAAAAGATCTAAAAATTCATCACTTTCTTCGTTTTGTTCTTCTCTCATTGTTCGACATTCAGCTCCCAAAAAGTTCCGCAAATTCACAGCATGAATGGCAGCGCAGGCTTTCTTGTCGAGCTGCAAAAATTATTAAGACACATTCAGTTTGATATTTTCTGCTAAAATATAATTTACATACAACCTATCTTAATATTTTTAACCTCAATGATCACTCCCTAAAATAATGATTAAAGACTCCTACTAATTACCAAAAATAATAATTAGTCAGAGGCCACTTTTTAAATTAGGATACATCTATGGTCGTGTTTTCTCAATTAACTACATACCAAATATCAAACCCTCTGATAATGTTCATCATGACTTTCATAAAGAATGGTGATACACTGTTTTATTTATTTACCTGGGATAACTGAAGGGAGCTTGAAAGTCCAGGTTCAATCCCCTCTAATTACATCTAGCTTAAGTATATATACTATCCTTGAATTTAAACATTATATATTCATCCTGTATTCTGCCCATCCCTCTTCTGTATATTTAAATGGTCTTAAGATTCTACAAATGTGGGGTCAGAATGACTTACGGTCAACATGGGTACGACAACAAAATTGGGAAACAAGGATTTTGAATATGCCATCATCAGATTTTTAATGATATGGATGGCTAAATAGTTGGAGAGTGGAGAAGACTGAAGCCTGACCATTAAAGTTTGAAGATTTGCTATCTTAATATAAATTAGGGACTGATTATATATGTATGTGGGAGGAGATGATTTGGATCAACTGATGAGTGCTGGTTCAGCATGAAATATGAATATTGGAGAACATTTATCTTTTTCATATTTATGTGGTCATGTGTATTGGTTGTATAGGATGGAATGGATGGCTGAAGGAAGCTTGAAAGTCTGGGTTCAAATCCCCTCTAATTACATCTAGCTTAAGTATATAGACTATACTTGTATTTAAATATAATAATGTTAACTGTTTCTACTTTTTCTATACGGAATGTAATAAATATGATCGGTGAGCTTATACTCAACTATAGAGAAGATTGTTATTTCTATAAATTAAATATGGCTTAGAGCTTTCGAGAACTTATAGCATTCTCAAATTCATTTTGCTATGAATATGAGGAGGCCATAAGTACTTGAATGCTGTAAGCTATATTTAATTTATAGCAATAACAAGCTTCTCTATAGCTGCATATAAACACACCAATCACATTTATTATATTTAAATATTACCTGGAAAATGAAAATTCAAGATGTTTAAAAATAAAATAAATCAGTCTTTAAGTTTTAATAATGTAAAGTCCTAAGTGGTTTAATACACTGGAAGAGGGATAGACCATCTCAAAATATATAGATAGTGGTCCAGCTCTGTCATGTCCTATGTTCCAACCTCATATGAACTCCTGAACAATAAATCATTCAATTATTTATAAAATAACAGGCAAAATTCTCCATACAGTAGTGCCACCCTGTGCTAACCAGAGTAATCAATGGATGTCAGAAGGCTTGTGTATAAAATCCCCATCTTGGGACTACTGTATGGAGAGTTTTGCCTGTTTAATAACAGTTATGTGCTAGCATAAGAGATGGTGATCATGTGATATTTATAAAATACAGTAATGAATTCATTTGTAAATATCAAAACAAAAAAATAGAAATAAAATAAATTGAATAGTAATGTAAAAATTTGTAAAATTAGTTTTAAAAGATACTAGATTAATTCTAAGGCAAGATTAACTTGCTTATACTGCATGTTTTTTATATATGTATAAGTAGAGGAGTTTGAACTCATGATTGTTCAGTCTATTTGTCTCCCATTCCATCTCAAGCAACCAATACACATGAAAAAGATACACGATCCCCAATATACGTATCTCGTGCTGAACCAGCACTCATCAGTTGATTTAGATAATCTCCCACACACACATATATAATCAGTGCTCAGTTTATATTAAGATAGCAATTCCTCAAACTTTAATGGACAGGCTTCAATTTTTTCACCCTTCTAACTAATTCAACCATTCATTTCATTGAAAAACTGATGATGGAACACTCAAAGCCCATATTGGATTTGATATTGCAATCATGCCCATGAAGACATTATGTCAATCTAACCCCTCATATTATCGGATCATTACGTATCCATATATATTAGTAGAAGAGGGATAGTCTGAACTTATACTAAGATACTAGATTAAATAAATGTATGACAAATACTGTTGCCAAAAAAAAAAAAAATGAGAATAACATGTATAAACATCTAAAGCAAAATAGCCAACATAAATATTTAAAAGTAATCATATGTTTTTAAAAAATACAATTTTTTTATCTTTACTAGTCATTCATGTAGCCTTACTCGTGTTCTTCACCATTGCAAATTTCATCAATATGCTCTTTAAGTTGTTAAGTTCATTGATGGAATGTTCGAGTAATCCCATGTCATCAATAAATCTAAAGCAATGAGTCATTCTCTCTCCGACTGATCTCATTGTTTTCAAAACTATATTCACTTACCATTTTCTTTTAAAAAAATATAAACCAAAGCATGATACTATCAATATCCTTCCTTATACTTCTACCCATATCTATATTCTCGCATAAGAAGCCCATTTAATCTAAATATCTCCAGATTCTGTACTGTCTTGGCGCATTACCAAACTATATTTTTCTTTTTTCAGCCATATAACTCACTTTTCACAAATCTTTGAATCGATACTAACATCCACCTCCACCTGTTTTTGCTTATATCTCTCTCAAAAACATAATCACTGGTTGGATCCTTTATCTCTCAAGTTGACGCCTCTCTGCTTAAAACTCACTTTACTACAGCTAAGTTTTCCCTATACTGCAATCATAATTGTTCAGAGATAAGCCACAATTTAAGATGCTTAAACTAGTAAGTATACAAAGTGAATATATTCATTTCATAAATAGTAAGCAAGAAAGGTTCTTTAAGAAAAAATACTTTTTGATACTATAACGTACATATTTCTTTCATCAAAACTTTTGAGATTAGTCAGTTTAATGAAGAAAGAATGTGATAATCACAACAAATGATATTTAATATTTTAAGAGACAATAAAATTGGAATAAAAAATGTCCTGCTAAAGGTTTTGATGTGTCAAGCGTAATTTCATATGGAAAAAAAGCATAGTGGATTAAACATCAGCAGAAACAAAGACGTGAGGGCTTTTAGAGATATGACTTTGAAGAAACAAAGAAAAAATAACTTGGGAAAGATAAGATTAAAAATAATAAATATAATAAAATATTTTTAACGAATGCTTTCGCTTCCTGTTATTGTGAATTAAAAAGCCAGAAAATAATTACTACTTCAATCACATTTGGGATTTTTATATTTAACTTGCAATAAAATTGCGGAGGCATTCAGAAATTAATTAAATCAATCCCTTGTTATAAAAAGTGGGATTGACTTAATTAATTTCTGGAAGTCCCCACGCTTTTATTTCACGTTAAAGATAAGAACCCCAATTGTGGTTGAAGAAACAATTATTTTCTGCATTTTTTGTCCGCAGTTTTTAGAATTTGGATCTCTTTTTCAACTATTCCAAATGTCTGCCTAATGTTTGAAAGTAAAATCATGCATATTAAATAAAGATTTATATATTTCAAAAACATATTTATAAAGTCAACTTTTATAATCAAAAAAAAAAAATGCCGCTTCAGTTCTGAATAAATCAACTTTTACAATCAAAGATTTATTTTTGTTTGAATTTTAAATTATCAATAAAATATTTTTTAATGTAATCTTTTTTTAATACATATATCATTAAAAACGAGTCAACACTTAGACAATCCCAATATCAATAACAATCAACAATTTCTAACTGTTGTCAAGGCAACTTTTTAATAATAAAAGCCTTGAGCATTATTACACTTATATATATCATTAAAAGCTAGTCAATACTTAGACCAGGGATGCCCAACCTTTAACATGACGTGAGCCAGTTGAGAATTTAAAAAAATTTGGGGAGCCACAATTATATATTGCATTTTTCATATTACATTTATAAATATAATTCACAAACTAAAAAAAACTGGTATAATATGTTAAAAAGAAAAAAATGTAAATACATTTTATTTATTTATTAAAAATTTGGTAACATATATATAAATTACAATTACGGGAAAAGTATATTTTAATTATTTTATTTAATGTGAAACCTAACACTGCATATCATTATCGTTTGTATTGTAAAAATGTTTATTTTTTAGTGTGTGTATGTGGTGTCAAAGGAACATAAAATATTTTATCAATTTTTCTTGAAGAGTACAATGCGAGCCACATTAAACGGTTGAGCGAGCCACATGTGACTCGCGAGCTAAGGGTTGGGCATCCCTGACTTAGACAATCCCAATATCAATAACAATCAACAATTTCTAACTGTTGTCAATGCAACCTCCTTTTAACTATATATTGTAACAAAATTAAAGGAGTTCAATGATAAATAAGATCCAAGTATATTAAATAAAGTAATCAAAGAGAATTATAATATTTATTTTATCTCAAAAAGATTCAAATATAAATATTTATCTTAATAAACGAAAAGAAATTGTAGCTTTTATTTTATATGAAAGAGAAAAGAATTATTTAACCTGAGTAGTGGCTATTAAACAAAAGATCAGACTGAGTTATCAATCATATTAAATGTCATTGGATGAAATGAAACATACTCCTGGATAGTAGCTATATATCCACAAGGTCATAAATATTAAAATGATGAGTAGGAATAAATTAAACATATTTCTATAATTAGATTTCTCAAGATATCACAATATCAATAATTATAAACAAATTATTAAGAACGACTATTATAACTCAGGTATATGGAAATCACGTGAGGTGAGTACACTAGTAACTCAATAAAATATCTGCTCAGGTATACAGACAGTAGATTTTATCCACTTTCATTTCTTGGTTTGATGTTAAGTGCATATCCAAACAAATACCAAGTGAATATGGTCTAGCAGGGCGCCACTAGATTATTTGAATCTAGACTCAGTTATATCTAATAACCTTTTCACATGTACCGGGTTTGAATCCCTTTTGGTACCTTATTTCTTACAAAATGTATGATTTTGATTTTAGACCCATAACACTGTATGCACTAATATTTAAGTAAACACCTAGGTAACATAAAACATCTTTAAACTGAAGTGGAATTCATTAGACATAAATCATTTCTTAGATCTTAGCATAACAAAAGTGTTTTAATATTTTTTTATAAGTTTTACTAGCTCAGATTACTATTAATTTAGGATGGCAATTCACTCATCCTTGCATGAAATAGATGATGGGATGGTGGTTATAATAATATTAAGAAATCATTAAATATTATGAAATCAATATTTATTTATGGCCTTTAAACATTTAAACAGCTCATTAATTAAAATGTTGATGATGATGATGATGACGATAATGATAACGATAATGACAATGGTTTCAACCCCAGCTTTAGGACTAAGCCTAAACATAAAACCTAATTTTTATAAAGAAATTCATAATTATTGTTAATCTTAGCATATTTAATCATATCTTAAACAACTAATATTCAACCATTGATGATGAATGATCACACTTGATAAAGACTACTCTTAATGAAATATATATGCCTCATTTAATAACATAAACTAATATTTATTACTGCATTTCTAACATATACATAAAAATTTCTATATTTACATGAAAATTTATATTAACAATAACAACAATAATCATAATCGACTATTTTAAAATCATAACATTAAATTTTAAATTCTTCCCCCTTTCCCGTAAATGTATTTCAAAAGTATATTGTATTAAATTGGGTAACCAATTTGTTAAAATGTTCCATCCACAAGAAAGGTGTTTCATAAAAAAAAATATTCACTCATTGGCACACATACTTTATAAATCTAACATGTAAGTAGAATGACAAAATAACTGTTAGTAAAATTGGAAAGAGCAAGTTTTAGAAACAAGTTTTAAATTATTTTCTCCCCCTCTCTTCTAAGCGCAGACATGCTATATTTTCTAAAACAAAATAATCTAATATTTTAATACTACTTATTACTTCACATTCACTCGCAATTATACACATATAAAAATATTATTATGTATGTGCGTGTTTTATCCCATAATAACAAAATATTATTTAAAACCAAAATAATAATACAAAAAATTATTTTACACATTAATATTTCATAACTGTAAATCAATAAACAAATAATTTTGATACATTCAAAACCACTTATGAAGCTCAAGGTTATTATTGGTAAGAAATTACTGGTTTTAATCGATATGAATTGTCTTTAAAAGTTCTTTAAATAAACTATACCACTTTATTGCTAAAATTTTATTAAGACTCTGATTTCATAAAGAAAATAGATATAAAAAGTCATATTACTGATCTTTTGTTTTGTGGCGAACTTCCAATGAGTCAAACTTGTCTTGTACAATGTCTATATTTCTGCAGCTACCATTTCCGTTTTACTTTGGAACAATCTCTTTCTTGAGGTGTATAATTAGTTGATGATGATGATTCTATTGAGGTTATTTGCTTTAGTGGACAATTTGGAAATCATTATATTAATTTTTCTTCTCTTCCCATCAAGCATGATTCTTTTAGTGGATGAAATACAGCAGTTGTTTTCACGTTTATAAATTTTCTTGAGTTTAAAATCAGTTACTGGAACAATTAATTGGACTTGATGATTTAATATTTATCAGTAGATTTTCCTGATCGCCTTCAAATGCAGGTGGATGCTTTCTTCTTTCTATTTAAAAACATCTTATTTCTCTGGTCAGTTGAAAGGTGTAGAATTTTATTTTTCAGACAAGACATCTTTTCCTTCCTATATGATCTGCGGCTCCGCGACGGTCAGGTAAAAGATGAGACATATATATAATTTTTCTACCCCGTCATTCTTATATTTTCAACATTCAAAACTTGATATAAAAAAAATGATTTAAAAAAAAAAAATTATCTAGCAGAACTAAAAATGTTTGTCTGCTTTAGTTTCAATAATTTTTAAAAAGTCTCTATCACAAATGTTACAATAATAATAATAATCTAATAACTCAACTGATTTTCCAGACTGCTTTTATATCCGATTTTTGAGTCAACTCACCCAATTAGAGCGAGTGTGAATTGCTATTTTTGACCAACTCAAAAAATCACACACCTGGTTTTCAGACACTTTTGTCTTAAAAAAAAAAGAGACTTAATCCTTTTTCACGTATATCTGTAATATCTAAAATTGGAGTTTCTTTCCTTTAATCTTAAGATGAGACGATTTCAAAATTAGACTTCCCACCAAGCTTAAGCTCCCAAAATGACAAACAATCATTTACAAAAACAAAATTGCTACAAAAATAGATATCTGATTCAACAGATTTTCTCCCTTAACATAAAATTGTAAAAAAAAATAATTTGACAGATTTAACCCTTCTTCCTTTCAATATATAATAAATGTAAATTTCTGTATGTAATGTACACACATACTTTATCATTTCAAATCATTCATAAACTGACATTAAATAATATAATTGCTAGCTTAGTAATTATAACCCTAATATTTAAAATCAAATCCTTAGCTTTTAAATCCCAATTACAATTATAGAAAAGCAAAATAGAAGTATAGAATAAGATATTAGGATTGATCAAGCATAGGTTAGTTTTAAAGAAAGTTTAATGTCTGAAATTTTAAAAGCGGCTAACTAAATAGCTTTTGTAACACACACTGCCTATATATATGCATTATAACTTTGCTTTTTAACAAAAAAATTAAATATTGAATAGTTTAAATGTGTGTATTACCTTTCTATCAACACACAAACAAATAAAGAATATAATTGTTGACCCACTCTCTTTCTGTCTAAAGCTTTTAAAACTGAATCTTGTAGGGTTTAAACTTGAATGCCCTACAGCTTCATTTATTGTTATATAAAAATGTGATGAATATTTTGGTTTTACATTTTCTTACATGCACATTACTATAAATTTAGCTAATGACTAAATTGTAATGGCACAATATATATATATATATACACACCCTGCCTCTCCATGCATTACTGAAAATGTAGCAATCTGCTTAATATTTGAAAGTCATGCGGATTAAAAATTATTCACAATATAATTTATTTATTTAAAAAACATTTTTAAAAATCAGCTATCAAAATAAAACAATGTTGTCAAGCGTTGGTGGCCGAGTGGTTAGCACAACTGCCTTACAAGCAGTTGTCCGGGGTTTCTTCCCGGCTGACACTTTGACACATAAAAAAATAAATAAATGTTAGGGTTAAGGTTAGAAAACTTTTACAATCAAGATTTGTTTATATTTCAATTTTAAAACATTACTAAGATACTTTTTAAAGTACAGAGTTTTTTAAAATATATATATATCACCTCGTGCCATTACTGAAAATTTATTAAAGTGATTTGAACATACTTTAAATTTTATGTAGAAATATTTAAATTTTTATCTGCCCAGTTCTTTGGATTTAAGGAACTAAGATAAGCTACCTAAAATATTTTAATGTCATATTGCATTGCCAGAGATTTATATTAAATGTACCAAATTTCAACAAATGATATTGAATATAAATATATTAAAGCTCGATTTTAAAATTTTATTCTAACTTCAATAAAAGTGTTTATAAATGAACGACAAATGTACAGAGAATGTAATTTAAATAAAATCATTTAAGTCATTTTATAAAATAGAAAATGAATATTTATTGGAAAAAAAAACATAATAAGAAAAAAGGAACTGGAAATATTCTTAAAAACAAAAGAATTCTAAACTACAAACTATACGGAAAAGTAAAAACAAAAAAGCATGAGGGAAAAAGATCTAGACTAATTAAATAATCAAATGGTTTATTAATCAGGAGTTGAACAATGGAAATGGAAGAGTGAAGCCACAGTTAACTCCAGAGTTCGCCAGTAATGGTGGGTTCAGAGTACTACTTATTGATAGCCATTGATGACAATATTATATACTATACATAAATAATAATTTTTCAAAAGTTGAAATTCATTTTACATTAGCTAAAACTTACAGTAGCCTGAGAGCCAATCCAAAAGAAGATTTGCCAATTTAAACTATTCGTCGAATCGATAAATGTCTTCAAAATGATGTAACAATCACCCTCATAAAATTTCCCAATAAATACTAAAAAAAAAAAAAAAGAAAACATACACATAGAGTAATAAAACCAAACAAACAAAGGAGCAGTTGCATATAAATTTATTAATGTGAGTGGGAATTGTTGACAGGTTTCGTTACATTACAGTGTAAAAATAACTTAACTTCTCATTCTGTTCTTTGTTAAAACATTTTATTGGAAGAGTGCTGATTACACCCGGGTCTCATTTTATGTGGATTTTTTAAATGCGATTTTGAAGTTATGCGATTCATGTTTCTTCTTAATATCATTGTATGCGGTTTTCTTTTATGCGATAAAAATTATTAGATCACAAATTGAGCTCCGATAATGCGCTATTACTTTAAATATTATAAATTTTGCACACTCACGTGTCATATTTAAAGTAAGGAGTTCGACTTCCATCTAATAATTTCAATATTTTCAGCACTTTATAATAGTATTGTAATAAATTTTAATACAATAAAGAAGTTCATAATTCACTTAAAATCAGGATTTCCCCACTTTATATACACACATTAAATTTTACAAGATTATAATGTAAATCTGTTCAAACATTATAGATGCCTATACTATGCAAGTTGTTTTTGCATTTTAAATCACATTCTATTTTTGCTTTTTAAAAAAAGAGTATATAATCAATTAAACATTTAGTATCCACAAGTTTATTTTTAAAAAGTGAGTAACAGCAGTGGGCACAATTAAATTTGACAATTAAAATCTGGTTTTTAATTGTAATTAACAATTTAAAAATTATGTAATGTGATGTGAAACAATGAAATTTGATTTTTAAACGGAATTAAAAATTAAAAAATTGAAGACAAAAATAAGAATTTAATTTTTAATTGTTAGTTTTAATTAAATTTTGCCCAACAGTGGTGAGTAGGTGTCTTTTTATTATCATAAGTCTAAGTTCTTATTTTTATTTTAAACTTTTAGTTTACCCTAATGGAGAGAAAGAACACCCAAGAAAATGAATTTCTTTGGAAAGAAAAATTTCAATTTTAGATCACTTAGAGAAATGGGAAGGATCAACAGCGATTGGAAAACATTTTAGTTTGGGTGACTTCACTATAAGAGCAATTAAAAAAATAAAGTTGGTGCTAATAATATTTCTTCTTGTGACGAATCTGGTGTCTTACTAGTTCACAAATGAACCTGCATATCGTCAAATAGCAATAATGGTTAAAATGCTGTATATTTATGAAAAAATGTAAAATACTAAAAATTATGATAAAAATATTTTGTTTTGAATAAAATTAAATACTGTAGTTAATACAAAAAGTAAAAAGTTTGTCTTGCATCAATTTTTTTCAAATTTGAAATTTTTTATTAGTCATATTTTATTTGCTTATTTTTTTAATACGAATTTTAACGTAATTTTACAGTTGCTTTGGCTTTTATGCGATTTTTGAAAATTACAGTACCTATCCCCCATTTTTCAAGGCAAGTTAAGTCTATTTTTGTGCGATTTCTTTTGTGCGCATTTTCTGAAAACCTATCTACCGCATAAAACAAAACCCAGATGTATATCTTTTTAGGATATTAAAATAAAAATCAAAGTAAAGATTTTATACAAAAGTACATGTATATTGAGACCGGGATTCTTAAATAAATACATAATGTTATTGTTTCCCATTAGCTTATTGATATCTACCACTTTTCCCTATCACCAGTGAAAGTTTCTGCAATGCTCTAGTTTTAAGTAATTATTCCCACCAAAAAAGATGGAAAAATGAGCACTTGTGTGGTTGAAAATGACACAAGTTAAATAATCATACAAATATTAGTATTTCTGTTTTTTTATTTATACCTCTCCCTCCTTGCATTTTACTTTAAAAAAGACCTAATAAACATTACTCTTCTGATAATGTTTTACAAAGAATGAAAGGAAACATTAAGTTTCTCAAAAAATAAAATCTGTCAATTTTTTTTCTTATATAAAACAAACAGAAAATCTAAATCTATTTTTATAGTTTTTGTAGCCTATTAGAACATTAATTTTGATTTAAGTCAATTAAAAATAAATGCATTTAGAATTTTGAACTTAAAAAAGCAATTATGTAATGTAATGTGATATGGCTACTCCTTTATCGAAGTCGGGGATCTCTCGGCCATCATGTACAAGAAAAACCTGTTAGACACCTTAACTTCCCTTTCCATTCCCCAACCTCTTTTTCCTATATTCTTCTCTATCCCACTCCATGACCTTTGTATCTAGATCCCCCTTATTTTTTTCCCAACCCCAACATAAAAACCAATAACTCACTTTCTGTATAATCACTTTGTTTATATTTATTCTCCCACATTATCTGTATACTTTCTGCTTGTAAGCATTTAGATTCTATTAGCAAATGCCTAATATTTTCCATGCCTTCCTTTATAACCTGAAGACTAAATTACCCACATTTCTCCATTTGTGTATATTCTCTTGTTGCTAGTGATCCTGTTGAGCCTTAAATAGTAAACTACTTTCCCTGCTATTATCGTAAATTAACTAACATCCAATATTATTTACTTCTATATATTATACCCTTTACAATTGGTACAGATAGTAACTTAGTCTAAGAGATAGAAAGATTTTAAAAAAAATTTTATGTAAGTACTTTTATTATATATAATTTTTATGTTTTGAATAGTAGGAGTTCAAACTCAGAAGGTAGCAGTTTATTAAGGTAGATTTAGGAGTTTGGGCTCATTGTTATGTAAATTTAATACAAAATGATATAATGAAATATTTAAGATATATTATTTTTTATTTATTCTAGTTTTAAAAATACTACAGAGATACGGTAGGTTTAAACTCATAGTAAATAGTTTATATTGTATGCTTTAAACAATTAGTTTTGTTAAAACAGGCAAAATTCACTATACTCAGATCCAAGGCTCCTTACTGATGAAGGCCACAAGCCAGAAACTAGTCTGGGGATATTGGATGAGTAGGCACTAGATGGGAATTTTATGTGCAAGCCTTCTGGCATCCATTGATTATTCTAACTTGCTGTGTGTGGCAATACGTATAGTGAGTTTTGCCTGTTTTAACAACAGCTATACACAAGCATAAGAAGTGGTGGTCATGTGATGTTAATTAGTTTTGCTTAAAATATTATTTTAAAATGTCAAATTAATTTCATAGTATTTTAAGAGAGTGCTGGAAGTATCATATGACTAGGTTGTGTGTAACCATGTGTGCTTTCAGAAAGTTAGGGAAATAAAACTTTAATTTAGCTTGTTGATTAATGTTTGGTACAATAAAATGTAGCAAGATTATCAGACTAAAAATAATATTGAAAGGTAATATTTATAAATTGTCATTATTTTTATTTAGTTGTAATAATTTATTTTGAGAATTAATTCTAAATTATTAAAATGTTTTAATATTGTTTAAATAAGAATATTAAATTTTTAGATGAAAATATTTGATAATTGAAGTATTAAGTAAGTTGAAAATTATTTAATATCGATAACTCATAGTTTTACAACTTACTTTTTAAAATCATTTTGTGCAAATATGTAAATTAGTAATTTTGTTCAAGCAGTAGTAACCAATGAAATCGTTGGATCAGATAGGTATAAATACTAAGGTTGATGTCTACCTAGACACTTCTTCACTTCTACCATTACTTCTTATATTATTTATACTTCACTTTTCAATTGTGTTTTTACAATCTACAAATTTTAGTGATAATTTTTTTAAAATTTTTATTATTTTAGTTAAAAGTATAGTGAAAATTTTAATTAGAATAATTGTATTTTAAATGTATCATTAAACACCAAAGTTTTCCTATCAGTTTCTATCTACTGGAATTTAACTTAAGACCTTCAGAATTATGCATGATAGTAACTATTTGGATACCTCAGAATATAAATGCCAATCGCCAGGAGAATTATTACAACATACCTGGAATAAAATTACATAAGAAATACGTAAATATTATTAATTGGGTGCTTGAAAAGACTGACTGTTGTAATATATGCATTTTGAAATTAAACGTACATACGAAAGTGTCTTATTCTAAAATATTATTTTATTGTAAAATCTTTAAATTTTGCTACTAATATTTTAATCATAGACGTTAGCTTAAAATGCAATCAATTGTAACAAACTAATTAAACAGATAACAAAGAAATTTAATTAGCAAAACCCAATTTAATTAAATCCCATTTTAATCTATAAGAGTTACTCCAGAAAACAAAAGAAAGCAAACCGATAAAAGGGGGGCCATTTTTTGAAAAGATCAACAGAGTGAGTACAGAGCGTTTTCAGTGAATTCGAGCAGAGCATCCGTTGCAAGAGAACAGCGTGGGAATTGCGAATTACCCTCGTTGAGAAAGAAGATAAGTTATACGTAGAAACTATACGTTCAGAATTATAGTATGAGTATTTGTTATCGTGTGTACATAGTGTACTTTTCTAACACAGCTCGGCGGGAATCAGAACATTGTATAAACTGTAAATTAGTTAGCATCGAACTGTTTTGAGAATTAAACTAACTAGTTCACAAATTAACTTTTGTGTGCAGTAATTGAAGAAACAATACACTGCAACTGTTTAATTAAAAAAATTTTTATAGATTATAATGCATTGAACTTATTTGAAAAAAAAAAAAAAAAAGGAACTGGAAATTCATCAAAAATTTTATCTTAAAAGTTAAAATTTCTAAGAAAAGAAAAGTAAGACTCTGCATTTATATTTTACAATTAATTTTAAATATCTGATGGAGTGACGAATGCCTGTTTTTGTTTTATAATATAATTGATATTATAGACTTTATTTGATTTTGTTGTTTTTTTTAAAAAAAAAGTCAAATGAATTTATAATTGAAAGCAATGGTCTTTGAGACAAATTTAAAAAAGAAAAATATACTTTGAACTTTGTTTATATTTTAAAACTATTGCTATTTATATCGATAGATGGATTAAATTACAGTATATTTGGAAATAATGAAAGTGAATTCGTTTTTACAAGACGATTTAAATTATATTTATAGTAATGCCAAACTAATACAATTATATATATCTGAAAATATACACATAAAAGATAAAAAATCATATTGGAAAAAAAAGATAATTACCTGATTTCCTGACTAAATATCTGTTATAGAATACATAAAATAAATGTATTAAATTATATAATATCTATTGATATACAAATTTAAAATAATATTTTATATAACATCTGCTGTAATAATTTTATCATTGAAAATGCGAACATTATTAATATCATATTTGTCATAATAAGTGCTTATTTTATACAACTTACATAAAGATTATTTCTTTAAAAATGAATTTTTAAACTATTATTCAATGTGGATTAAATCTTTTGGATAAAATTTCAGAAAGGACTGAATAAACATTTTGTCTTAAAGGATTTTAACGTTTTTCCATGATATTACTCTAGATTTTAATGGATTTTAAAAGTTGATATTTGCATTTTTTACGAGGCGCCAAGAGAGGGAAAAAATAATTGTGCACGATATACTATTTAGCTGTAACCTAGCGACAGAGGAAGTTTCATAAATTGCAAATTCTAGAGTGCAATTTACTTTATGGACAAGAAAAAAGAAGACTTATTGTAACTTTAATCTTTATTATTTATTTATTTTAGTATTAAGTTAATACAATATTTTAAAAGTTAACATTATTTATTTATGGTACTAACATATGGTTAGGAAATAACTTTAAGATACAATAATTTTTAATATTATTTTTTTATAAAAAAATATTCAGAAAGTGATTTTAATCATAAGTTTTATTTCAATGAATAGAGCTGAAGAAGCGGAACGCCGTGAATGATCTTTGTAACATTACAAGACCATTGGTAATTTTATTATTATAATTATAATAATTATATAATTGCTTGAAAATTTGTTTCTTTTCTTATATTTGAGAAAATATATATATTTTTATTAATATTTATTTTAAATTATAGTATGCATTGCTTGAGTTTAATATTAATAATGTAAGAATGAATCATTAGTAAAGTATGGCATGTATTTGTGTAAGTGTTGATAAATGCATATAAATGTTTTTTGTAAAACCTATAAGGATATTTTCTTTACTTTACTCTTTAGATAAATGTGAACACTTTGACTACGCATAATTATATGGCATTGTCTAATTGTTGAAATGTTACTTTAATGAATATTAAATAAAAACATAGTATTGATCTCTACATTATTCCTTAAAAATGAGTAAGATGTATAGCATTTTATGAATGATTGTCGATATCATTTGAGAATGAAAACTTTTTAAAGAAAAAACATCTTGTGTGGATTTAGATCATTGTTGTTTCCTATAGTATTGCTTTTTAGGAATTTTTTTAGAATGTTGTTGGTTTACTATTTTGTGATGTTGAATGAATTACAGTGGGACAAATATTGAAAGTAATGATATTTTTGTGAAATCCTAGTGCTAGGGTCATGATGAAAGTTATTATTGGAGAACTGTAGTTCCATGTATTTTGAATTTTATGTAAGTATACAGATAACATAAGACTGTATATTTATTTTATGGAAAGTCGCATTTCTTTTATGTCTGTAAGTGCTAAAATAGAGCCTTGACTTAATCTTCGGTGCCCGATAAATACGGACCTACTTCATTGATTTGCACTGTTGTCTATGGTGATATTATTTCTTTTTTGGAATATTCTCATTGTTATTCCATGCCCTATACTTATTCGCTATTCGTTTCCACACAAGTATCATCGTAAAAGATAGTTTAAGCTGAAAAAATAATGACTGAATTATTTTGAAGTAGTTATTTTGAGAGGGCAAGATGTAATATGCAAAGATTTTCTTCAAATGATGTTGAGATGCTTAGTGAATTCTGTAATGTGCAATAGCAGAATAAAATAATCAAAACCTATATGAAAATATTAGAGATCACTTGTTAGTCAACGCATATTCAAATGAATGAATGTGGATAAAGTGAAAATGAGATTGGTTATGATGTGATGTGTAAAAGAATATCAAGAAGAAAGTAAGATAACTTCAAGCAATCCAATTTATAATTAATTTTCTTAAAATTTTTACTGTTAAGTTACTTTTAGTTAAGTCATAGATTTATAAAAACTTACTCCCGAATATTTTTCTTGCATAATAAAATAATTTTCTTTGAAGGGCGATATTTATGTTGTTATTAAGGTATTTTTCTGAAAATTAAATATTGAAATACTTCATGAAACTGAAAGAAAATTTTTAAATAATTTTCTTCAATATTTTATTTATATTTTAAAGATGTTGTTAAAACGTAAACATGAAGTGGAATATTTATATTTTAAATAGGTTATCCCATGGTAAAATTAAGGTTTTCATTTCATTGTAATATATTTTGAAAAATAGACGGAGTGATGGCTATTTCTGCTTTTAAATTTTATATTCTTATGTCATCTTTTTGTAAATATTTTTCTTTAATTTGTGCTAAGTAACGTACATATACTTTTCTTTGTAAGTATTTTAATTTGTCGTATTATAAAATTTATTGTTAACTTGTTAATAAATTTGATAATTTTTTTAAAATTAAAATTACTGTAGTCCAGTTGTGATTTATTTGTGTGTTAAGTATTGATTTATCACATTGTATGGATGATCCACAGGAATTAATAATCGGTTATTTAGGATTTATTCAGCACACGAATTATAAGGATTTTTCTTAAACATTATTTAATCGTAACCAAATATATTTTATTATCATCTTAAAGGATTTAATCATTATTAATCATTTTGAGTTGATACCATACCTACGAGAAATGCTTGATATTACCACAATAATATTAGGATATTACATGTCTCTTTAAGAATGCCACGTTAAACAGGGGAAAATTATACAATACATTTATTTAAAATTTATTATTTTTATTTCACTGAATTGTAACCATTGGGTAAATTACTGTATTGAGAATCACGAGGATATTTAGTTGCCTGTTGTAATTATTATTTTGTAGGAGTAGTTAAATATCATATTTAACTACAGGGTATTAACACATTGATTTATTTTATTAACTTGTTAAGAGATGAACCTGAGATGATTATCATCATTATTTCTATTATCATGATTATTATTAGTATTCTGATTTGTTTTATTACAATTATTGTTAGCGTTATTCTGGGAGATTGTTATTAATTAATATTTTAGTAAAGGAATATTAAATAGTTTGTTATTATTTTAGTAAATAATTTATAAATTATGTTTCGGATTTTTATAGGTATATTTTAAAGACATGAGACTATTACACAGTCGTTTTAATATATGAACTTGGTGGGGTAATGCTCTTATGCCATAGAGGGTGTATTCTTTTTGGATGTATTCCCAATGTTTTACCTAGTGTACCTTACTGAACGTCTCATGTTAGGAATTTTATAATTATATATATTATTTTGGCAGAACCTTATGTTGTTTACAATAGTGAGTTAGCTAAAGATTAGACTTCTTTGTAAATGAGTAGATTAAGTAGTACAGTTTAGAACCCTAATTAGTTATTAAGAACTAAGTGCTATGATAGTTTTATTATTTAGGGTTGTGTTGAATTACTAAGTGAAAAATATTATTCTATTAGATATTATATTTTGAGCTAGTCCTTATAATGTACTATTTTAATAATTAGTATTTATGCAACTTAATTATAATACATTATGGTTATCCCAGTTAGCTGGATTTTTTTGTTCGGTAGTATTCCATTAAAGAAGGGTATAATATATATTTAAGCTCTTTTTACCCTCCATACTAATTCTCCATCTTCCAGCTCCCTATTTTTTATTAATACATCTATTCTTCTATTACAGTCTTTGCCACTATAATACTCAACAATCCTCCTAACACAATCATCCAGTCCTTTGTATAAGTATACTGATAAGAGTCCTTATTCAAATCTTCTGCATATCATAGTACCTTTCTCACCCATCTTGTTGCCTGTCTTTTATTCGTAACTCAAATTAAATACTATTTTGGCTATTCTTTTACTATCCATAAATTGCAATCTACCAAACATTTTCATTTTACTTTTTGCATCTCTCATATAAAAACTTGACCCTCTCATTTCCCCTAGAATTATCTCCTTTGTCGTCTACAGATTTGCATCTACTGCAAGCCTTCCTACTTCTCTTTATATGTTTTCTCAGTAATCTAACACCTCTTTGCAAACATATAACACGTCATTACTATAAGTTAACCTGCTACCGCCACTCCCTTCCATACAATTCTTGCTATATCATATTTACTATATGAAAAGACTTAATTTCTTTATCAGTCCCTTTCTTTTCTTTGCTTCATTTATCAATGTTTTTTCATATTCCTTCAAGCAATTCCTCTGACTACTGAAGACAAATCCCAAACAATTGTACCTATTCACTACACTTAACTTTACATCCCTTAATAAAAATTCTTTCTCTTCTTTTTACCTAGCATTTACCATCATTACTTTTGATTTTTCTTCACTAAATTTAATCTCCATTTCTTTACCTACCCCTGTACAAGTCTTCAGCAGTGCTTCAATATCTTTCCTATTTTCTGTGCATAAGAAAATATCAACAGCAAATAAGACCTGATAAGGTATACTTGTCATCTACTAATGATATCTCTACCCCTCTTCCTAATCTTTCTATTGCCCTTTCCATTTCTCACAAATACACCTGGGTCTCGTTTTATGCGGATTATTTTAATGCGATTTTGAAGTTATCCGATTCACGTTTCTTCTTAATATCTTTCATATTTCACTATATTTATTAGATATCGAGAAATTTAAATTTATAATAACTTATTTTGACTTGAAATACTTTTTTTAAAAAAAAAAATACGTCATATTAGCAGCTAACGTGAATATGGCCTGAAGCTGTATTTAGAAACTTAGCTTCTATGTAAATAACCTATTTACTAATGAGTAAATAATAATAATAGATTTATACTTACATATAAAAATATCGCAATAAATATTCAAAAAATTTAAACTTTTAAAACGTATTTTTTTATATATAACAGAAATAAATAATCTTTTAGATTTTTAAAATAAAAAACGAAGATTTTATAAACTGAAAATAATCTTTCTAATGATAATCTTTTTGTTTTGATTACGATCTCATTTTTTAAATATAGAAACAGAAAACCATTAACACAGCACAAGACTAAAAATGGCGCTAGTTGTACATCACATCACAAATAAAAATAAAGTGACTAACAGGTTTCTCTGGGCATAATTGCTGAGAGATTCTTGATTTCATTTAAAGAGAAGCCACAATACATCACATCACATCGAATCTGATTTCTTACCAATTTACAAACGAACGCTAGCGGTAATGATTAAAATATGTATGAAAAATGTAAAATTAAATACTGTAGTAAAAAAAGTTTGTCTTGTATTAATTTTTTTCAAATATTTGAAATTTTTTATTAGTCATACTTTATTTTCTTATTTTTTTTAATGCGAATTTTAAAGTAATTTTTTCTTGTTGCTTTGCTTTTATGCAAATTCTGAAAATTACAGCACCTATCCCCCATTTTTCAAGGTAAATTAAGTCTATTTTTGTGCAATTTTTTTTAATGCGGGTTTTCTGTGGAACCCACATAAAACGAGACCCAGGTGTATAACAAAAACAAAATAAGTAACAAAAGGCAACTTTTCCTTAGTTCCACTTCATTTTTAACTCTAACTTATTCTACTTCCCTAATTAAAACGTATAATAATTATTTTCATACAATCTCTTAATAAAATCCACTAAAGCTCCATTCATCCCCCAAATTTACTAATCTTGCCCATAATCTATTTCTATTCACTCTATCATATGCCTTTTCCATATCTATAAAGATCGTATATAGTTGCCTATCTGTATTCCTACTCATTTCAATAAGTTGTGTGATTACAAATAAACTCTTTCTTATATGCCTTTCTGTTCTAAAACCTCCTTGCATTTCTCCCATTATATTATTTTCTAAATATATTGATTTTGCCACCCTTCCAGTCACCATATATGCAAAAACTTTATACAACACTGACATTAACACTACCAATCTATAATTATGTATCTTTGTACAGTCTTTACCCTTTCCTTTAAATAAACAACAGTCTTTACCCTTTCCTTTAAATAAACAGTCTTATTCCAGCTATCTGGGAATTCTGTTTTCTGTGTCATCTTTCTAAAGCATAATAATAGATTTAATTTTGCCTATTTTCCAAATTCATCACTATCTCTGTTGCCCGTCTATCTAAACCTCTTGCCTTCCCAATTTTCAACTTCTTCCCTGCCACATTCAATTCTGTAAAACTAATATTTCCATTACTATGTGCTTTTATGATTGCTCATCATTCTGTCTTTCATATCTAACATCTTTTCTATATCCATTACATACTTATTTAAGATTGACTCTAACACTCTTTCTCCCCATTATTTAGTAATATTATTTCTCTCTCCTCTATGTTTCTTTTAATATATTTCCAAAATTTTTTACTACCATGTCATCCACTTTTATTAATATCTTCCAACAATTTACTATTTAATTTCATTCTCTGTCTATAATTATCTATTTTAGCCAACTTCTTTTTATTTAAATAGTTTTCCCATTTAATATTTTTCACTTTCTTTGTTCTTAACAGCACATTTACATTCTCCACATGCTTTTTTCCTCTCTTTTACATTTTTACTAATTCTCACTTTTCTATTACTTTTATTCTTCTGAATACTATCACCTAAAACCCTATTTACCACTTTTTCTATTTCACCACATCAATCCTTATATTCATTCCTAACAAACTCTTCCATAACTTCTAATTTTATTTTATATTCTTCTAACTTATTCGTATCATTCACTCTCCATCCATATCGTTCACTACCCTTTTACTTTTATTATCACTTCCTATCACATTACTAACCATTTCTAGTATAAAGAAATTATAATCCCTATAACATACTCTTTTATCTTGATCCTATTCTAGAGCTATCTAATGCTAGTTTGAGTAATCAATGGATATCAAATGATATAATGGTATAAAATCACAATTTTCGTATCAGTTTTTAGCTTTTGCCTTCATTGAAGACTAAAATTCAAAACGAGATATAATTGTGTATCTGGTAGATGACTCATTTGCATATTTATGATATTTTAGATATTTTAGAGATTTCAATTCTTTATTATCTGTAGTCCCTTTTTAACTCTAGTTCATGTGATATTGTTGGTATTAATTTTAAATTTACATACTGATAAAATAAAATAAAAAATGAAAGAAAATTAAAAAAGATAAATTTTAATAAGATTTTTTTTTTTTTAAAGTGTCATAGCATCGGCCGGGACGCGAACCCGCAACCCGGACAACTGCCTGCTAGTGCAAGGCAGTCGCGCTGACCTCTCAACCACCAATGCAAGTTTTTTTTAAAGCAATATATAAAATTATACAAAATGTGAATATAATCAATTTATAACAATACACAAGGAAATATTTATAATTTTGTCACCACAGTTATGCCACCTAGTGTAAGCATTAGTAATTAATATATGCCAGATATTAGTGAATATTACAACCCTATCCTGTGCTGTCCTATTCAATATCCTTAGACCAGTTTCCAGCTTATGGCTTTCATCAGTAAGCTTTTGAATCTGGAAGCAATGTACCTGGGTCTTTTGGTTCTACTGCACCTTTTCTTTAGCAGCCATCTTTCACTTCTTTGTTTTACCATCAAGCTACTAGTTCAAATTTAAAACCATATTGAAGTTTTCAATCCAAGCCATTTTGCCTGTAGCAGGCAAAAATGTGGCAAAAAAAAAAAATTTTTTTGCTGCTGAACAGTGTGATGTAAACAGGAATCATATAATATCTTTTTGATTAAATGTTTATAATATGATCCAAAGTACCGTCAGTTACATAGCATAGATGATATTATTCAATAGCTAACTATTACATTTTGTACTGTATTGGTTTCGAAGAATTTTACTTTTCTGTTACAAATGGAACTTTATACTATTTTATACTATATCTCATTATAATAATCCATTTTCTCAATCTCTAGACCCTATTCTCCACATCACCTCAGCACACTTCTTTATATCATCTATCCATTCACATGTGATCTCTTTCTAGATCTTTTACAATCTTTTGGAATCCAGTTTAAGATTTCAACAGATCCAACAATTATCATCTCTTCTAGCAATATGTCCAGCCCAACTCCAGTCTTTTAATTCTTTCAATGATATTTAACACCTGCTTGTTCTCTAATCTATATATTTCGTTTTCGATCTCTCTTTGCTACTCCTTATATATATCTTTTCACCCACATATCACCGCTCCTCTTAAATAAAAAAACATGCGATTTGATTAAACATTGTATCTAATACTTCTCAACATCGGCAGTTGTATTTTTGCAACATCATATTATACCTAAACAACCAGCAGAAGGGGATTTAATTTAAAAACTTGCTTCCGAAATAAATTTTCATGGTGAAACTGCGGTACGGAATGATCCATTCATACAAATGTGTGCGCCAAATGTGTAAAACCAAGTTTGTTTCAATTATTTACAGATGCAAACATCACTAACTTTATTAAAGAAAAAGACATGAACTTTTTAAAAATTTTACTGTTTTAAAATTTATAACTTGCCAAGTATTTTGTAAATTCCGTTTTGAATATTTCCTAATAGACTGCCACCTAGTGTACATTTTAGAAATCAATAAATGCTGAATGGTAGTGCTTAATAAATACCTATCCCATAACCAAAGCAGTCCTATACAATATTCCCAAACTAATTTCTATCTTTTGGCTTTCGTTAGATGGAGCTTTGGATCTTGGAACAATACATTTGGATCTTTTGCCATCAACGAATTTTTTCCTCTAGCAGCCTTTTTTTTTTTATTTTACTATCAAGCAGTGCCCAAAATAAATAAAACATAGGAATGTTTTCACTTTAAACTAAGTTGCTTGTTTAGTTACAAAAGGATTGGGCAGGATAGCACTGGATAGGGATTCATTAAACACAACCAACTGGGATCTGTAGGTTACTAAAATTTCCACTAGGTGGCATAAATGCGGTGAAAAAAAAATTTGCTGCTGAGAAATCTTTACTCTGTAATAGATTATTTGTTTAAAAAGATTGCTTTATCTTTACATCATGGGGAGAAAAATTTTCAAAACTAAAAAATATATGATATATACTTTGTTAATCTTATTAGATCTATGTAAAAAGATGCAAATATAAATACCTCCTGTTGCCATGCCAGCATGCAAAAAAAAAAAAAAAGGAAAAAAAATATATTTATATATTACATAAAACATAAGTACATATTTAACACAATATATTATAAAAATTATACACATATAAGTCTATATATATATAAATAGATAGCTGGATTGAGAATACCAAAAAATTCTTATGCAGTTTTAATTTTTAATAATTTAAAATGCATAAAATTCTAATTACTTGCTTACAGTGACATTTGTAAGTTTACTTACTGTAATTTTAACATTACTAAATTTAATATTGAAATACAAGTATAATGTATATACTTAACCTAGATGTAAGTAAAGGGGATTTGAACCCAGACTTTCACGCTCCCTAGTCATCCATTCTATCCAATATAACCAATACTCGTGATCACGTACATGTGAAAAATATAAATAATCTCCAATATACATATTTCATGCTAAACCAGCATTCATCACTTGATTCAGATCATCGATTCCCACACACATATATATAATCAGTGCTCAATTTATATTAAGATAACAAATCTTCAAACTTTAATGAACAGGTTTCAATCCTCTCCACTCTCCAACTTTTCAGTCATCCACATCACTAAAAATCTGATGATGAAATGCTCAAAGCCCTTGATGATGCCGATATTATAGTCATACCCATGTTGACCTTAAGTCAATATGATGCCTCACACAGATTGACTTAAGATCAACATGGGTATGACTATAATATTGGCATCAAGAAATATGAGCATTCTATCATCTCATCAAATTTTCAAGAATATGGATGACTGAAGAGTTGGAGAATGGAGAGGATTGAAGCCTGTCAAAGTTTGTAGATTTGCTATCTTAATATAAACTGAGCAATGATTGTATGTATGTGTGGGAGATAATGATCCAGATGAATTGATGAGTGCTGATTCAGCGTGATAATACTTATATTAGGGATCATTTGTCTTTTCACATGTATGTCATCAAGTGTAGCAGTTATATTGGATAGAGTGGATGACTGTACAGAGCTTGAAAGTCTGGGTTCAAATCCTCTTTAATTACATTGCTGAATTTAGTAAATATCTCAGATAGATGGTCAAACGCTTCATTTCTCCTTATCTGATCAAATACTTTTTTTATGGGATTTATCAAATAGTTGGGGTTTTCTTTTCCCCTCTTTAATTTGTCATTCTTTGCTATCTTACTTGAACAGTTGACCAACTGTTTTGTTGGAGGTATGGAGAGGTCTATTAAATAATTGATTGTTGTTTTTTTTCCCCTTTAAATTGTATTTGGATAATCTAAGATTTGAATTAAAAACACAGTTGGTGCAATCACAAATCACAACTGATGAAGATTTTCATCAGTTGAAAATCAGTTCAAAAAATATATTGGCACGATATCGAAATTTGTAAAAAAATCTGGAATGCTTCAACACTTAATAATTATGCTTTCAAATTAACTTTCAGGGTTAGTTGTACAAATTAAATAATCATAACCAATTGAGCATGCAACGGCTCTCTATTAACTTATTACTTAAATACGATATAAGATATTCTAATAATGATTAAATTCCTAATTGAGAATCATGACAATACAAAGCTGAAAGAACAGATCTCTGGCAAGGTTTATAGAATCAAGTTCCCATTTGGCTAAAATATAGGCATACATTTATTGTGTAAAAGGCAACACATTAATAGCTGCCAATTTTATGAAGTACCTAACAGGTTCTTTACAAATGTAATACTTTTACCCATTAAGGGTAAAATTAAAAAAAAACAACAATAAAACATATTATAAATTCTACATATCCAGAATACATTAAAAGATCAGCCTTTTCAAGCTATTGTGCATGCACTTTTTACGAGTGTTAATAATAAATGCTTTCATTCCCAACACAAGATATAGTATTTATGAAAGAATAAAATGAATCCACTTATTCTTTCCAACCCAAATGCTCATATATGGGCGAATCTTAAGTACTGGAAATGAAAGCGTGAGAATAGACCACTCACTTTAAATTATTGTTTACGATGTCTGAATGAATGACGTCGACGAAATTATCTAGAATTTACTATATCTTGTGTTGAGAATGAAAGTATTCATTTATTATTAACACTCGTAAAAAGCGCATGCACAATAGCTTGAAAAGGCTGATCTTTAATGTATTACAATTTATAAGGCATAGCGCTATAAAAATAAATGCTTATTTACATATCCAGAATATAATTATATCTGAGGATTGTTAACAATAACGGGCATCATATTTTAATAGCAGTACCCTTTTTTTTACAGTTTAAAATACAGTAAGTAAAATCTGTTTAATATAATCGAAATTCAAGTCTACTTCGATTTGTGATCAATATGTTGGGTCATGGCACAATAGAAGAAACCAGTCCGGTGACTTTTAGATTGTCACAGTTTTCAATTCAGAATTTGCTATTATCTGTCATCTTACATTTTAATTAAATATTGAGATAATAGAGGGCGCTTAAATGCTCTTCCACATTAAATAACTGTATGATGAAGTAAAATGATTTTTGAGTAGCAAAAATATAGGTTGAGCATTTAATTTTCCAAATTGATTCCCTCTCCCTCTTCTCATGTGGGATTCAATCTAGAAGTTTTTTAGCTCTAGAAATCTGAACCTTTCCTTTCTGATCTGAACGTGCAAAACAGTTTGTATTATTTACATGTAGAAGTTACTATTACATAAACCTGCACAAAAAATTTTGGAGCAATCTATTTATATATATAATTTAAATAAATATAATAGTTAAACAGAAAAAGTAAAAAGTATTATAATAATTTTAGAGTTATAATTATTTATTAAGCGCACATGAAGTATACATAAATACTTTTAAGACAGAGTATAACCTGGATCAAATGAGCCTTGAAATTTATAATAGTTAAGCAATATTTTTATTTTGCCGATAAAGGGACCTCTCAAACCACAACACAAGACAGCGACTTTTATAAAGACAACAGCGGCAGTACCATCCCCAACCCAACTTTTCATGCAAGATTTCGCTAATGTTAATTTGTATAGGAAATAGTGGACTTAAACAATGGAGAAAATAATAGCTTCATGCTCCCAAATCAAGATGCTTCAGATTGGCCTATATAAATGGAAAGTTGGGTTGGGAATGGAGCAGCCGCTCTTGTCTTTATAAAAGTGGCTGTCTTGTGTTGTGGTTTGAGAGGTCCCTCTATTGGCAAAATAAAAATATTACTTAACTATTATAAATTTCAAGGTGCATTTGATACAGGTTATAGCCTGTCTTAAAAGTATTTTTTTAATAATTTTAATAAAGATAAAAATAAGCACAAAACTAAACATTTTAAAAACAAAATAAGCAAAAACATAATATATTTCTAATTAGATGCTTTAATAAACAAATTTGCATAAAATCACTCTCAACAATATTATTATTATTATTATTAGCTACAATATTTACAATTAGAACAAATTTTTAATTCAGTTAACAAAAAACAATTATAAGTTTGAAAAAAAGAAAAAGAAAAACAGCATTTGAGAAAATTTAAATTGTTTATATATATAATTAAAGTCATTATATTTAAATCAGAATGAAGCAAAGGCTTTTAAATTACCCCCCACCCATCCCACCCAAAAAAAAGATACAAAACATCAACTTATAGTGCAAAAAGAAATTTAGAATACATACTTATATAAACAATCTGCATTCACTTTGAACGTAAGAATTTACTGCACAAGCTCTACAATAAATCTTTATATATTTTGATTTGTTTCCATAATTACACGAGTAGATTTGTGATGTTTTTTACATTTAAAACATTTCACATACATAAAAGTAAAAAATGAAACTATTATTTAAATAATAAAAAATAAAAAAAGACAATATTATTTATACTTTCCATATTATTTTTAAGAGGATTAGCTATCATATTCCTTTGTATTAATTTTTATCTATTTTATATACACTGCTTTTAATTATTATTATTTTTTATAGTTTCGACTATCTAACAATCTTCTTCACAAATGAAAAAAAAAAAAAATACTGAAAAAAAGTATAAAAAAAGAAATATATGTTGCTGTTACTTTTAAAAGTAAAATATTATTAAGGCAAGTGAAAAAAAAAAACTAGCCGGAGAAAAGGTCATAATCAACCAATATAAGGGAAAAAACACAAACAATTCTACTACATTACATATTCTAAGATATACAATATAGGGAAGTTGATAAAAAAGCAATAAAAGCAAAGAGATTTCTTTTAGAAGCAGAAAGAATTAATTAAGAAAATGCTGAAGAATGATATCTGTAAGAAAGATAATAATGGATAACAAGCACTGATGTAAGATCAGCTGAATTTAGATGAAATCTAATAAGTAAAAAGTAGAACAAAATACTCAAGCCTACATATGGTAAAAACATGCCCTCAAAGACTCAGTTTGGGTTTTGTACAAAAGGAAACTGTTTTTAGTTCGAAACAAAAAATTTTATAATTGAACACACAACAAACAAATAAATTAGTCACTTAAAACTTGTTTTATATTTTAGAGAGAACCTGAAGAATATATATATAATGCCAACTAACATTAATGAACTATATAAAATAAAGAAAAACAAAAATTATAAAGAAAGGAGAGGGTGGAATAAGCAATTTGAAAGTAACAAAAAAATCTGAATGAAATAATAAGCTTAAATGCTTAATTAGATAGCTGTATAAATAAAGATCAATAGAAGAGTGAAATTACATATAGTTTTGCAATGGGAAAGCAGATTTTCGCACATTAATAAGGTAAGAACTGAAACTGGGAATAATAAAAGACTTAAATAAGGAAATGACACAATTATGAAGCTGAGATGAGGAGTGAAACTTTTAAAGTGAGATATAAAAAAAGAAAAATGTATTCAAAAGCTACAAAAAAAATTATCAATCACAAAATAAGTAAAACAAATAGGGGTGGACAGAGAACATGTGGCAAAATGGGAGCATTAAATATATGTAAAAAAGATAATATATACAGTTTAATAAAAAAAAAATGACGGGGATTAACGATAATATAATAATCAAAAAATAAATATATTAATTTTTAACTGAGTTTAAAGTTTATACCTAGGCTAGGAATGATACCATAATCTCAAAGTTAGTAGATGATTAGTCATAATTATTAATGCCTTCATCCAAACTGGATTTATATAAAATATATCAAGATTAAGATTGATGCAACTATTCACCACATGATCACCATTGTTTATGTATAGAGTCAAAACTCTATACAGTAGCGCCACCCAGTGTAAGCCTTAGTAATCAATGGATGCAGGAAGTTTTGGGCATAAAATCCCTATCTAGTGCCTACTCATCCAATATTCCCAGACTAGTTTCTCACTGATGAAAGTCACAAGCTAGGAACTAGTCTGGGATTATTGGATGAGTAGGCACTAGATAGGGATTTTATGCCCAAACCTTCTGGCATCCATTGATTACTAAGCCTTACACTGGGTGGTGCTATTGTATAGAGAATTTGTTACCATTTGATACAACTGTTACAACAGGCAATTGAGATACTCTTAGCATAAATTCATTTCTGTAATAAAAAAACGGTCGTCATCTATTATTCCCTCATTTTCTTATACAGAGGGATACCTGAAACCCTTAGGCTAGAAAGAATGAGCATTAAATCAGTCGTGCAATTTATTTTAAAGATATTCTAAATTGAGTGACATTATCAATTGACATGTCTGAGAGTTTTCTCAATTTAAATATTGTCAATATCGATTGAATCAATGAAGGTGCATAATTTAAAATAAATCAGTGCTAAATATTTATAACGCTTTGAGTTTAAGACTTGTGCAACTGTTTAGTAAGCAATTAAAATATCCTCTAATCATAGCGTAAGATGATAATTTTTATAATAAAAGAACCATCCCGTCTTCTATCGATACCTCATTTTCTTACATAGAAGAATATCTGAATAACTTACGCTAGAAAGAATGAATATTAAATCAGTCATGCAATTTATTTTAAAAACATATATATATATTGTATTAATTCCTGCCGTTTTGACAAAATAATATCCATCATTGTGAAGGTCAAGTTTTTAAAGAAAAACCATTAATCGCGATTGAGCGGGAAGTAAAAAACTAATCACTCGTATATATTTGCAGTTGATTATTCGGAATACGTGGATTAAGAAAGTGTTTATTTTCTTCAATTTTACCATTAATTGATTTCAAGTTGATTTTAGAAAGAAAAAGATAAAATAAATGGTATCCACAAGGTTGGAATACGTTGTGCTTTATAGGCTTTATTTAAAACCCTCAGTCTTTTTAATATTTACTTCCTACTCAATCTCGTTGCTACTTGAGATCTGGTGATTTTTCTTTAAAAACTTGACCTTGACAATGATGGATGTTATTTCGCCAAAATGTCAAAAATTAATACAAAATAATAAACTGTTTATTCTAAAAAATGCTTCATTTACATCATATATTCTAAAAAATGCTTCATTTACATCATATAACTATGAAAAAATTAAATATAATATATGTATATAATATACACATTTATAAAATATAAGTGAGAATAAATAGTCCTTAAATATTTGACAAAAATTTTATTAGTAGTACAGAAATAAAAGATTAGAAAAATAAAATAAAATATAAAAATTTTAAAAGCATGTCTTTAAAAAAATATCATTATTGATATTTCAATTTTATCAACGAATAGTATATAAAATAAAAAGATCAAAATATATATTTCATTAGTAACAATATTACCATTTTACGTTAATTCAAGCTCAAAACATTTTGACAACCATTTCAAAACATACCTTCATCAACTTGGTTCGGTAAAAAGTTTTCGATTTCCCAGCAAGTCAAGCCTACAAAAATATAAATATTATTACAATATTCGATTACTTACTGTAAAAGATTATATACAACTGCAGTATTATACAAGATGCACATGTAAAAACAAAAACTAAATATACTATTAAATTAGCATTCAAAATAAGATCTAACTATTAGTAACAAAATTTTATTTCTCTCGTTCGAATGTTAATAGATTTAATCACATAAAAAATATATTTTATTTTTAAAATAGTTTACTGACTGAAGAATTAAGTTTTGTTTAAAAATAAATCTTTATTCCAAAAGGAACATGTCATGTACATATAATACGGTGACGAAGAAAAATATATATTTGTTCAAGTAGAATTGTTATTTCTCAAATAATTTATTGTGCAAAAGGATACGGCCATATGAAAAATGCAATGATTTCTACAACGCATTTTCAATTTATAAATAATATATTTAATCTGAATATCTTATTTATACAATTAGTGTGCATTATTGAAGGGATACATTTTGAATTGGTAAAATAATAGGTGGCACATCAGTAAAATTACAACAGTGTACAAACTATAATAATACACCGTTATTAACTATATTAATTAGATATGTTACTTAATAAGATATCAATATGAATACTGCCTATTATTTGTCTATTGGAGTGTAATGGTGTATTATTATATAATTTGCAACTATATGCATATATTCAAACCATTATTTTAAATTACATATTTTGTTCTTCTGATAATCAAAAATGTATTGAATATCCCATTATCAGCTCAAAAAAGGGCAGTTTATACAATTATTTTTATTATATAATGTTATTAATAAATCTTTTGGTGACAATATCAACATTTAGTCCTTCATTTAAGCTGCTAGCTAAGCTACATTTTATGGCCGATGAGAGGACTTCAATTAATTAGATGCAATCTTTCGCATGTTCTGTATCTCCAAGATTTATCCTCATACAAAACTTTCCTTCATTTCGTTTTTACTTTAAAAGCAATCATTTTCGTTATTTGCTTTTCTGTTTCTAATACTAATAAAATAGCACAACCCCAGATTACATAACGCTGTTCAGTAACAAATTCTTTTTTATCTCACCATGATTTTGCCACTTATAATCTTGATCATTTGATTGATTTAATAAGTATTATCTGGCAACTATTGATTATTCAAGCTTACACTATGTGGCGTAACTGTGGTGAGAAAAAAATAATTTTCTGGTTCTACAAATCACCAGACTACATACCTCAGATTATCCTTTACAGTATTAGTTAATATCTTAGTTTATCTAATAATTTACTCATTCTCAGTTTGTTGGATGATCAACTTTCTAGCATTCCATTATCTAAAGGATGAAATGGAATGAAAAACCCACAAGGCCCTAAACCAATTTTGGAACTCATAATAAAACAATTGTAGTATAATCTGTAAAATATTTACTACACAGTAGAGCAAATCGTAAAAAAAAAAAAAAGGCTTTTGTTTTATTTTTACCTTAATATTAAATGCAGCTATCAATAATGAGATCTTCTAGCCAAACTATTTGAAAATATTAAATACATTTATGGAGTATGATAGAAATTATTTAATCACAAAATTTTATATATACTGTTTTGGCTGGTAAACTATTAAAATTAAAATCATAACTCTCTTAAAATATTCAGGTTACTTTCCTTTACTTATTCTACTGTAATCAGTTTTCAACGTTATGAACGTTAGCGAAGTGAAGGTTTATCAGTTTGTTTATAATCGTGGCCGAAAGCACTTTCATCCAGTGAAGGCAGATCAACCGGCTGAAACCATGCTCAGCCATAACTAATAAACCTTAATTTCGCCAACGTTCTTAACGTTGAAAATGAATCTCTATTAAAAGTAAAATCAGATGTTTCACTTTATCAACGTCAAGTATAATTACAGATGATTTGTGTTTTTCTTTTAAATCAGACAGATTTATTTGCTAAATAATTTAATAATATGTAAAATACATTTAAAAATGACTAAAAAGACAACAGGACCAAATAAAAACAGTCAGTAATAATAAACAATAATAATCAAATTCTTAGTTGCTCATGAGTTTTAAGAAGTTTGAATGCCGGAAGTGACAGACTGAAGTAGCAATATATGGATCAGCCATTTTTCCATTATCCTAAACCATGCAGGGTTTCAGTCATTAATGAATCATGTATCACAATTTAATGTCATATTCTAAAAGTTTGCAAATAATAATAATTTATTGAAACGATACTATGAATTAAATAAAAATATTCATTTTAATATGTCATGTTTGTTTAAAGTTAAATAAATAAATACACAATTGAAGGATTTTATTGCTCGGAAATTTACAAAAAGTTTGAGCATTGGAAATGGCAGAGTTAGGCACGATCCATGGATCTTAAGATCCACAGCCTGCCATTCTACCATTAGACCAAATCAGGCAGAAAAAATTGACAAGCTAGGGCGAATTGTTTTGAAACAGTGATTCACAATGGCAAACTCCTCTATTGCTTAATTACTCTAGCAGCTTCCAGTAGATATACATCTAACCTAGTAGCTTCCAGTAGTTATATATATCTAATACAATACATAAAATAAAAACAGCTGTTTACTCTAATGCCATCTATAATAAGCTAGAGTAATCAGTGAATACCAGATTGTAATGCAGTTAAATCCCTCATCTCCAGATTGTTTTCTGGCTTTTGCTTTCATCACTAGGTATTGCAATTAGGCATCTAGTAACTCCATTTTAATGCTGTTATGAATCTAGTAATCATCTTCAACTCGATTTTAATATTCAAGCTAAAACCCTAAAATTTGAAACATCTTAAAGTCTATCTAATTAAACAGTTCTATAGACCTGATTTGGACCATTAACTATATATTTTATTAACCACAGTTCCTTTCTGAAAATAAACTTTTTTTTCCTGGCCAGGAACATTAATAAAAACCTGTCACTAAATTTATTAGCTTATACAAAATGTTATAAAACAAATGCAGTTCTGTATTCATTCACTATCTATAGCAAGCTTGAATAACGAGTGATTACCGGATAGGGATGTACTCAATTCCCAATTCCCGGACTGGGTTCCTGGCATTTTCTTTTATCAATGAAGACTTGGGATTCAAAGCCGGAAGTAATGCAATTAAGCACCTAGCTGTCACCTTTAATAAAAAAAAAGGGGTGTTGATGGTAGTTGGTAACGGCGTAACTGCATTGCTTCCAGCTTCAGATCTCAAATCCACATTACGATAAAGAGAAATCAGATCTTGGTCTAGGATACAAATTTATATGTGCTACCAGTCGATATTCAAGCTTACTATGGATGACAACAAAGAAGCAAATAATAAAATATTTAAACAGTTTTATTGTTCACGAATTTGTAGGACCCTACATTTAGAGTCTAACACTCCACACTGCGAAACTGCACAGTACAAAGAAACGATTTATTATTGTTAGTATAATACACTTGAAAATGTGTCTACTTTATTGTGTTTAAACGAGATTTAAATGTTCAGTAACACATAATTATTAGCAATACAGCTTTGATGCAATGAATGGTTTATATTTAGAACCAATGCGTATTTTAATAAATATATAACACAAAACAAACCTGGAATCTGCCCAGTGTTTTCATCAAAAAAGTCACTATAGTCTAAAGGAGGTTTTTCCAAAGCTTCATCCCAACGTTTAGGTCTGCAATTATAATCCAGAAAAAGTAAAATCATCACACATTATACACTGTATATATATATATATTCAAGTTTTGTTCTTTTCATATATATATATATAATAAACAATATATTTTATTATATATTATCTACAGTATATACATATATTATAATTTACTCATATATATATTGTGCCCTTTTGTATGGGTCTCCATACATTGATGTATCAATCTATTTTAAAAATTTTAAATTTAAGATATATTTAACTATATGATGTTAATTTTGTTTATAACAATCTTTTTAAAAGTGTAATTAAAGTAATTCATGAGTATTTGATATGTGAAAATTGTGCTGATGTTTGAGAGAGCATTTCAATGGGAATGATAATGATATATGGTTGGGAAAACTGGCCATATAAACTGCATTAATAAATTTAATAAATAAATGTTTAAAGTTAAAGTTTTAAAAGACAAGTTAAAATTAAATGCATATATTTATTGTTGATAAAGATTAAAATTTAATAAATGAATATAAATATTTTAATTATTAGTAGTACATAATAGAAGATTAATATTTGATTTAAATAATATCAAATTATTATTTTAAAAGCTGTTATAATATATTATTTATTTAAAAAATATTTATTTTTAAAAATGAATTTTAGTTTATTTTAGATTATTACAAGCGTCTGTGCTTTGTTAAAAAAAAAGATGTTAATTAAACATGTACACACATGCTTGGGAGTTTTGTAGTAAAGTTGCAAAGCTATTTTAAAAATTCTGTTATAAAATTTATAAGTATTATATTAGCTATCCACGAGATAAAAATAAAAATAATTAATGTAAATATTAAATCTGATTTTTAAATACTGCTTGAGTAAAAATAGACTTAATTTGGTTTATAAAAATAATCTTATAAAAGTTAAAAGTGAAATTA
This sequence comes from Epiperipatus broadwayi, assembly GCA_028023455.1. Classification (NCBI taxonomy): domain Eukaryota; kingdom Metazoa; phylum Onychophora; class Udeonychophora; order Euonychophora; family Peripatidae; genus Epiperipatus; species Epiperipatus broadwayi. The sequence goes on from JAQFVV010000045.1 coordinate 72,560, forward strand.
AGTAAGAAAAAATATTTTAAAAAAATGTTTAATGGATTTAAATAAACAATAAAGATTGATTTGAAAATTTAATAATGTGATAAATAATAAATATTAAATACGTCATTATTTATTTTTAATTCTGTCTTGTTGGTAAAATATGTAAATAAGCTAGCAAGTTGATTGTTTAACTCACCAATCAAGTGGGAGTTTTCTTCTGGTATAAAACCAAGGTTCAATTGTTAGGAGGGGACTTATGATTGAAATTCTTAAAGTAAAAGGTGCTATTAAAAATAGCTAAGTGATTATAGGCTCTAAAAATCGTTTTAAAATTATAAGAGAGTAGTTTTTTTAAAATAATTTATAAAAGTTACCAATGAATATGCAGTGTTAATTTATTATAGTCCCATTGACCCTTATTGAAGCTCAATTTACTATCAAATAATCATGAGGACATCGTATAAGGTTAAAGTGTATTGGAGACTTATGCTAAAAATTAACAAACCTGGATTACTAGGGGTTATTAGTCCTAACATAATACGTTAGTATAAATTTAAAATAATGGTAGTTATTTTTATAAAATAGATATTTGAAAAATGAAATACTTTTTTGAGCAAGTATTTAAATTATTAAAATATATCTTGAAAGAATATGTAACAGTAATTGTATAAATATTTGCCTTTTAAGTCTTTATGGTTTAAAAATAAATTCTGCAATTAAAGCAAATAAATTGGAGATTTAATAAGTAAAAAACTATAGTAAAATATTGTATTATTAATCACATTCAAAAATTCTTACCTAATATCTTTTTGGCCAATCAATTAAAATAATTAAGAACTTAAATTATAGACAATTCTAAAAATAATAACTTTAAAATAATTTTTCCTTAAAGAAATAAATATCCTAAAACTTTTTAATTTTATTTTATGTGACTGACTTTTTTATTTTTTTTTAAAAGAGTTTCATAAAAAAAAAACGTGTGTACGGAAAGGAAGTAGTGTTTTGGTAAATTTGGCCTAGGAAAATTATAGCTGGAAGAAAATCCGTTGGCTATGTAATATATTTTAATTATTAACTAATAAATATTTATTAATTATTGATTTATTAAAGATAGGAAGGTACTCTTTTTTTAAATAATAACTAAATACTAATATAACTTTTTATTGAAAGTTATTTTATAATTATCGTAATATTTTAAGAATAATTTTGAGTGTAAATGATTGTAAAAACGAAATCTTGGAAGCATCATGTGACGGACTGGACATTGAAGTATCATTTATGGTAAAATTGTGTAATAATAATAATAATTTGATGTATTTACTATGTTTTCTTAGATCAACAAATTTATATGATTATTGAATGAATGTATTAATGTTTAAATATATACACGCACAAGATTAATAATAGAGTTTATTTAATATGCATATTTTAAATTGATGATGTAAATTTAAATATCCGTAGAATAAAAATGATTCTTTCGTGAATTAATTTTAATGTTTCTGTTCCAATATTAGAAATTAGATTTATTATCTAGTGTAAGTTATTTATTTTTCTTTTAAGAATATAAAGTCTATATTTTTTTTATTTTTTTTATTTTTATTAGTAAGTAAATTTAATAGAAATTTATATCTTGATTGAAGGTTTATTGTATATAGAGGTGAGGTATAAGAGAGTGTGGTCGTTATTTTTTTTTTTTTCGGAAATTAAATAAGGTTAAAATGACTTTGTAGATAGAAGTTTATTAGGAGAAATAGGAATAAAGTAAAAGTGTAATATTTTGAAATAAAAGAACATAAATTTTATTTAATAATACTTTGTAATTTGAAATTGTTGAATAATTTTAAATATTATTTTAAAAGATATACGCAATTTTATAAAAATGTAAATATAGAGAATAAAAGTGATAGTCAATAATTGTTATTATATATTATATCAGTTGATACATTAATTAATATTTGAGTACTGATAATAAATGATACAGTTATACTTAATATAAATAACGTAGATAATTTAATTATTAAAGTTTTTATTTATACCAGATGATATCTTACATAAAACTTTTCTTATATTAATAATAAAATGATGTTTAAATAAAGTATAAACTAATTAAATGTTATGATAACATTTAATAAATGTATAAATTATCTACTTATGATTATGGAAAGTAAGTGTAAAAATCTTTATTTTTTTCTATTTTTTTTTATTTCTTTAGTTCCATTTAAATGTAAAAATGTAAATAAATTATTTGTTAAAGTTAATGTAAATAAATTTGTTAAGTTGTTTAAAGATGTGTTGAATTCATTAATTTTACACAATTTGACAACAGATAATTTGAATAAACATAATACTTGCACAATATGAATTTATTATTTTATTATTTGAGAAAGAAACACAATATTTATTAATATAATTTATGGAAATTGATTGACAATATAATATTACATGTCATAAAGTAATTATAATAATATAAAATATAAGATTATTTATTAATTGTTAAATTATAAGATTTTGGTCTATTTTAAAATTAAGATACTATGTGGAAATGAAAGTCATGTATATGATTTACTTATTTTCTTAATGATTAAAAGTATACAATAGATAAGATTAAGAATACCTAAAGGTTATTATTGTAGTGATTAGTATTAGAATAAGTTAAGGGTATTTAGGTTTGATATTAAATCCCTTATCATTCCTATCTACATGAATTATTATTACTTTAAGATAATTAGAAGAACCTGAGATCATTTAATTATATTTCCTTAATAAAAGTTTGAGATTTATTTATTTATTATTATTAAAGATAATTCATTTATAAAAGTCATAAGATGCAGTAGAGTTAGTAATGAAATAATAAAGAGGTAATAGTATTCTTATGCCATGGAGTGTCTTGGAAGACATTGATTCAATGTAAATCTAATTACAATTGTAACTTCACCAAGTCTCATGATTTTAATAAATATTTATTTAATTAGTACATAATATTGAACTATATTAATTTTTGATAAGTTTGTAATAAATCTGATAAGTTATAATATTATAAAAATATATTAAAGATAGTTATACATATTTTAGCTGAGCATAATGATTTAATTGAGCTAGTCTTATTTTAAATTATATCATATATCGAGAAGTGAGGGTACAATATATATTGATACAAAGATTTTCACGAGTTGTACATATAAATGATATACTTTGCGGGTTCGTGTATGATTTTGATTACGAATAATAAAATATAATAGTAATATAATCAATATAATATAATAATATAATCAAGCCGAAACATTGATATATTCATAATCAAAATCATACATGGAATGAATCCATAAAGTATGTCATTTATAAATATATACACACGATAAGAACAAAACTTGAAAATATATATAAATTAATTTTATGAAACTTTATTAAAATATAATTCTTGCATAATAGTATTCACTAATACAAAATATTATATATAAAAATATATTTAAAAATATATACATCATGAATTGCAATAGCTAGATAGTTTCTAAATTAAATCACATAATAACAGCCAAAGCTTAATAAATCATAGCATCTACAATCTGTTGTCAATGCAACTTCTATAAATAAAGTATGGATTCTATCTTCTACTGTGATCTAAGATGATCTAAGATCTTAATATAGACAAACAATGTTAACACATTTAATGTACTAGAGTGACATTTTTATCTTTTTCGAAGTTTAAATACTCCCCATTCAACAAGCAAAGATAACCCGCTTTAAGGGTAGATTAATAAATAAAAAATAATTTTATTATCCATTCAGCCATCTATCTGTCTGTCAATCCATCTATCTATCTACTATCTATCTATCTTCAAAGCAGACTACTTTTGCCTGTTGAATGGGTTTATTCATTTTAAAACTTCAATTATCTATCATCATCTCTTCTAGGAATATGTCCCAACCATCTTCATTTCAGTCATTTAATTCTTCCAATATCAGGATTACTTGTTTGTTCTCTCGCCCATATATTTCATTTTCGATCTTCTCCCCCTTAACATACATCTTTCCATACTTTGCTGAGCCTAAAGTTTTTATATTGCTCTACTGGTGAGAGTCTAAATCTCATATTCATAAGTAAGAACTGGTAAAACACATCTATTAAAAATCTTTAATTTCAAACACACAGACACATTTGCTAAAATTACTTCTACCAAAAGCAGCCCATCCATGTTTAGGTCTATGATTAAATTTATCTATTATATTTCCATCTGTATTAATAATTTGACAGAGGTATTTGTAGTTGATATCTTCTCCATTAAACATTACTTTTGTTTTAAATTTATATTTAATCTTATCTTCATCTAATAACTCTTTTAATATTTCTTAAAGCACTGAAACATTATTTTAAAAAAACAAACTCATCATCCACAAAATCTTGATGTGTAAAATAGACTCCATTTATTTTTCCTGTAGATTACATTTTAATCAAGTTTTGGAGATATGGAATCATCCTGTCATACACCTTATAACCTTATAATTTTAACCTTTTAATTATTATGTAATCTCACCATTGCTGCTGCGTTTTGAAAAACATTCTAAAGAATATGAATTATAGTGGAAATGCTTACTGGATTATTTTTTATAATCTATAAATCTAAAGCACAATGGCAATTTATAATTATAGGTTCTTTCTATAACCTTTTTCAATAATTTAATGTGATCTACTGTGCTAAAACCACTTTTAAATCCAATTTGTTCTTTGAATTGGTTAGAATCCAAAGCTTGCTGTAGGTAAGTTATAATTATCTTGAAAAAAGATTTTGTACAGAATAGATGAGAGTGAGAGAACCATATTAATAATTTCTTATTAGTCATTCATTAGACTAGAGATTATCCACTTAATGAATATTTCTGTAGTGTAATTTTCTCTACACCACTCTCACACAAGGTAAGAAATGGTTTCTATCCACTTTTAACACCTTATGGAGAGGTGTAATCATAAACATATGATCAAAGACATGTGAAAAAAGATATGTTCCATGCTGAATCAGCATTCATCAGTTGGCCCAGATCACATTCTTTCAGATATATCTTTATCATTGTTCAGTATATATAGATAGCCAATTATTACAGTTTAACTGATAAGCATCAAATTTAATGCTCTCGCAACTTTGACACAAACCACTTGATGGAAGTATATTAATAATTTTTATTAATCATTAATTAGACTAGAGATTATCCACTTAATGAATAATATTTCTGTAGTGTAATTTTCACTACATCACTCTCATGCAAGGTAGGGACTGTTTTCTATCTGCTTTTAACACCTTGTGGTTGGGTGTAATCATAAAAATATGACCAAAGACAACACCGTGTGGATGGGTGTAATGATTACACCCATCCATAAGATGATAAAAATGGATAGAAACCAGTCCTTACCTTGTGTGAGGTTGGCACAGTCCTTACCTTGTGTGAGGTTGGCATAGTGAATATTACATTACAGAAATATTATCTTCTTTATTACCTTTTTTAAATATCAATATTACTGCATTCTTCTAATCATCTGGTAACATCTTATGATTTAGACATTTAGTATATAACTTTGCTAGCATTTTTTTTTTTCTATTTCTTAACCTGTTTCTTTTAAATGTCAATAATAATTATATCACTTCTCATCACTTCATCACAAATCTCACTGCATGCCTCACCTCTTCACTTAAAATACTTGACAATTTAGAAGATGTAGTAATTGCAGAAAAGACTTTGTTTTCTTATTTTTATTATTATGTATTTCTACATTTATAAAGATATTACACATGGAAAAGAAAAATGTGAATAACTCAGTGTGTGTGTGTGTTTAATTTTAAAAATTAGATACATTAATCTTTAACTGAGGTTTAAAATGTAGATCTGGGCCAAAAATAATCTCTAAACTAATAAATGATTATAAATAATCCTTACTGTATTTATCTATAAGTGGACGGTGTTAAAGTTGTGGATGGACTAAGTTTGACGCTTGTAAATCAAAATTAAAAATTTACTATATAATCATTTGTAGAATTTTTCAATACATTTCATGGTGTCATCTCTCTTTTTAGTAACAGTTCCGTCTTTTCTTCTTATTGTTAAAACAACGTTCCTTCTAATAACAAGATATTGTTTTCCATTTTTGATACTTTTATTCATTTTCTATGGCTTTCCTCATCAATTCACAGTTATATTTTTTTACATGATTATTAATTTTCTTTCTTATCACTTTACAAACCTCTAAATATTCTTCTTAATGGACTAGTTTATATATTTTCATATTTCTTTTTTTTTCATTCAACATCTTGTCTCAGAAGAAAATTTATGCTTGTTTGTATTAATTATCTTTTTGGCTGTTCTTAATAGAGTATCCATTATCTTATTAATGATTTCAGTCAAACCTCATCGATCTTCAAAGTTTGTTAATATTTTAAAATAATGTACAAGTAATAACTTAGATTCACTGGTTTCCGAAGATTGATCTATCAACTGTGAATACTGTTTTTCTTAATAATTTTCATCTCTCTAGTTTTGCATTAACGTGTATCTTACATCTCACTAATTGATGATCATGTCCTGTGTTGAAGCTACTAAGAATATTACAATTCTGAAATATGTATTTTCTGTTTGTTAAAATATAATCCAACTCCGCTTAAATTTTCATTAGAATGTTTCCATGTTCATTTTCATTTAACATCTTTCTCAAAAAAGGAATTCATAATATACAATTTTTCTTTTTCTACTAAATTCCACAAGTCTAAGTCATCTTTCATTTCTATCACTATAATCAAATTTATCGACAATACTTTCATCTTTCATTTTATTATCTTCTAAATAGAATTCCTATTCTTTTTTTTTTTTGTAAACAACAATGTGCAGTGCTCTCAGATCCAAGGCTCCACATTGATGAAGGCCACAAGCCAGAAACTAGTCTGGGGATATTGGATGAGTAGGCACTAGATAGAGATTTTATGCACAAGCCTTCTGGTATCTATTGATTACTCTGGTTAGCACAAGGTGGCACTACTATATGGAGAATTTTTGCCTGTTTAATAACAGTTATGTGCTAGCATGAGATGGTGACCATGTGATGAACACCAGAATTAGTTAGCATTGAACCATGATGAAAATCTATTAAAACCTCATGTTAAAAAAAATTTTCTTTAGCATTTAAAAATATCAACGACTTCTTTTATTACTTTTCCAAATTAAAAGGAATTTTCTTTTTTTAACATCATATCAAATTAAACCTGAATATATCTTTTGTACAAGTTCCTTTCATCATAACTCTGAAAACAATATTGGATTTACTTTAAACAGGTATGATGTGATGTGATGTGGTGTACTGTGACTTCTCCTTAAACGGAGTCAGGAATCTCTCAGCAGCTATGCCCAGAGAAACCTGTTAGCCACAATGTGTAAAGTAAAAGTCTATAAAGCGCCATCTATAGGGTAAATGCCACTCCTGGAAAATGTCTCTTCCTGAGCTTTCTATAGAGAAAACACAAGGAAAAGACAATACACCCGAACAAACATTGGCTAGTAAGAATTAAAGTATTTTACCGGAAATATCTAGATACCCGTTTACTGTCTAATAATTGTTTGGGACAGTTAGTTTTCTATTTTGGATACAAAAGAATTTCAAAATTGTAGTGGGATTTGAATCTCAAGTTGTGTGATCATGAAATGTAGATTACACCAATCACTATCCGCAAGATTCTTATCTATATATAAATATTCCACCAAATATGCATTTACTAACCATTAGTTGGATGAGTCAGCCATTTAAATGAAAAATTCTATCTTAGAATACAAATAACTTCAATGTTCCTAATGGAAACTCAAAAGTCACGTACATGAAGTCACATGTATTAAATATAATGATACAAAGTCCTTTATCTACATATATTACTTTATATATAAATAACATGGAAGAAGTCCATGCCAAATACCAATGAATTATGTAATAATATAGCAGAGCTCTATCTTATACTACTAAGAAAGAATCTATTTTACTGTCGTCTATTAGATCATCATTTAATTAACATATAAGATATCATATAATAGGTAAACTCTGAATAGTGAAATAAGACAAGAAGTTCCCTTAAATCTGTCCTCTGGACTTTGCATTTGCATAATTTACAATTCAAAATTTGATTAGAATATAACATCATATATAATAGTTAAAAAGAAGAAAAAGAAGATGCTCTAATGTAAATAAAAAAAAAGGGATATGGCTTTATTGCTGATAAGTTCATAAAAAGTTTGAGTGCCAGAATCAATCTTGGAATCTCCTGAACCCAAGTGGGACCCTCTACCAACTTCACCAAACCTAGCAGGGCACAAATCATTCATTATAAATAAAGAGGGATGGATGTATAAACGTAAGTGTGAAGAATGTTAGTATATGAATTGAAATTGTGTAATAAATAAATATACACAGAGCCAAACTCTCCAATACAGTAGCACCATTCAGTGCAAGCCAGAGTAATCAATGGTGATCATGTGATGTTTAGTGGTTCAATAAATAAATTAGTCACAAATATCTATCAATTTTTGTAAATCAAGCATAAAATAAAACAAAAAATAAAATTACTGTAAGAAGTATACATGAAAAGCTAATTACTTTAAAGGGTCATTCTTTTCTTCAGCTACTAAATGTGCTTTGTCTTTGTCCTTGGCGATGTCCTTCATACCCTAAAAAAAAAAAACGCATAGATACAATTTCTTCAAAAGTGTCAACTTAATTTTATTTTCACTATTGTAACACATTATTATTTATTTCTTGGTATAATTACGAGAGATTATTCCCGAGTAAAATTCGGAAATGGTTTCGATCAAATCAATGTAATTTATTTCACTTCAAAACAAACTATGTCTGAAGCACATATTTTTCTAACTACTTGATAGATTTCATTGTAATTTATCTTCAATCCTATTTAAATAATGTTATTATTATAACTTAAACTCAATTCTAAGTAACATATTATTCAAATAATACGCTCGGACTTTTTATTCTCTTTTCTTTTTAAATCTTATCATAATTTATGCTTCAATGACCTTTCACACTATTTTCTTTTTATCTCTACTACTTTATCTTTTATGCAACTTCCTCATTTCCTTCCTCTTTTGTTTTCATTTATACTCTTGTATGTTCTCAAATCTATTTCCTTATACTTCAACAATATTTTTTATTCTCATCCTATTTCATTTTATCTTTAGAACAGTTGTTTCCACTTGATTCTTTTTTTTTCTATTCTTCAATGTTTATATCAATGTATGTGCCTTGTGTCTATTACCTATATTAACTTGTGAAAGTTTCAAGTACGAATTGCAAGACATTTAAATATTGGCATTATTATTTTCCTTCCGAGCATACCAAATTCATATTCAATATTAAATCTGCATATTACTATATATTCATAAAAAGATTATAATATTAGGTTTATATCAACAAAATAAAAAACATTAGCCTTTTTATCTTTATTGGATATATTACAATGCCGGTGGCTCTTAGTTGGGAGTCAGCGATACTAGCATAGAAACCAACAGTCCGTGCCAGTGTTTCTTTATTAGGGTTCTGGAGAATATTAATGATTTGTGAACACGTTACTAATGTTCTACGAAATTATGTAAAATCGCCAAAAAAATAATTGTTCTTAATTAGTGTGTTAATTTGAAAATAATGTTCAAACAAGTTGAAGCCTGCATTGCTTATAATTCAAACAAGTTGTGACCAGTGTCTTCGAATGAACTATTTATCCCTATCTGTTTACGTCATAGTCCTTTTTGCATTTAACCATCTGTTTCCGTAGTTTGTATATAATAACTGACTTACATATTATGTATAAATATTGTAAGCAAATCCTAACAATTTTATCTTGCGTGTTTTTACTTTAAATTAGGTGATACATTTTGTTTTCTTTTCGCTAATAAGCAACTTCAATAAATAAAATTTTCAACTTTTATTTGATGTATTGCTCATTAATTAAATATGTTATATAAAAACAAATTACTGGCCTTCACAATGCAAAACAGATGATTCTGATTATAATTTTTAAAAGTATAATAAATTTAATGAGTATAAAAATCTTTTTTTAATGTTTCTTTTTTTGACTATAATCTGCAATTTTTAATAAGTTATATTCTTCCATATTTATAACCAATAAAATACCACATGATCCCTGCTTAAATCAGACAGGTCAACAGCAAATTCATTTTTTCTCAACACAACTTTGGCCACCTAGTATAAGATTTAATAATCAATAGATGCCATATGATAGGGTATATTAAATCCCTACCCAAAGCTATTTCATCCAATAACTCCAGACCAATTTCTAAACTTACGGCTTCCGTCAGTGAGGAGCTTTAGGATCTTGGAGCAGTGCATCTGGATCTTTTGGATCTAATGCACCTTTCCTCTAGCGGCCATCTTTTACTTCTTTGTTTTATTGCAAAGCTACTAGCTCAAATTGAAAATCATACTGTTTTTAATCAAAGCCAATAAGCTTGTACATATATGTAGATCTAAAACCAGTTCAATTTCTACATATTGTGGTACCCTTAGTTTTAAGGCACCTCTATCCTTTGGCCCCGATTGATACATAACCAATAAAACATTGCATGATATCTTTCCTCTAGCAGCCATCTTTTACTTCTTTGTTTTACTATCAAGTGATTAGACCAAATTGAAAAACATGTTAATGTTTGTAATCAAAGCTAATAAGTTTGTACAGGTGTATACATCTAAAATCAGTTCAATTTCTACATATTATGGTGCCCTTAGTTTTTTAATAAGTATAGGCATCTCTATTCTTTGGCCCAGATTGATATATAACCAATAAAACATCACATGACATCTTTCCTCTAGCAGCCATCTTTTACTTCTTTGTTTTACTATCAAGCTATTAACCCAAATTAGAAAACATGATACTGTTTTCAATTCAAATCATTCTTAGCTCTTTAATAAATATACTCACCTTTAGTTATTAAAAAACTAAAGTCATCATAATACATAGTTATTAAACTGATTTTGCATCTATGTACAGGTAAAATGGTTTGGATTGAAAACATTAACATATTTTTTAAATTTGCCTTAACAACTTGATAGCAAAATAAAAAGTAAAGATGGCTGCTAGAGGAAAAGTATATTAGATCCAAAAAATCCAATTGCACTGCTCCCAGACCCAAAAACTCCTCACTGATGAATACCATAAGCTAGAAATTAGTCTGGAGATATTGGATGGGTTAGCATTGGATAGGGTCTTAATAAAAACTACCATCTGGCATCTATTGATTATTAAAGCTTACTGTAGATGGCAAAAAAATATGATAAGAAAAAAATAGAATTCTTTCATAACTTTTATTGTTAGTTTTATGTTCGAACCTCTTATAAATAGGGACAATACATAACTGAAGTTGGCCTACCACAATTTTTTCCATTTGTCATAGCATCGGCCAGGAGGCAAACCCGCAACAACCAACTGCTCGCAAGGCTACAATTTTGTTTTAGAATTAAGAAAATTCTGTAGCTTCCAAAAGGCTGTGAATCATTACTCTATGTACTTTGCGTCAAATTAGAATAGTATTGGATATGAAGTAATGCTTTGTGAAAAAAAAAAAAATCTGGAGACATGTAGAATAAGACTAAAAGAAAACTGAAAAACTATATTCTATACATAACTAAAAAAAAATGTCAAACAAATACAGGACAAAAATTTATAGATGCAATACTCTTAAATATTTGGATTCTGTTATATATGTGTGGTGTGTTTGTGCATGTGTATTCTTAATTATCTGGTCAAGTCATTCAAATGAGAAATATATAAGTATTCTTTCAAAAATAATGATAATTTGAAATCAAAATGAGATGCTCAGATGATTTCCACTGATAACTTAAAAAAACTGAATTAGAAAAAACTATCAGAGGTCACCCGAATAATTTCAGCTTCAGTCAAGACTTCAGAATAAAGATGACTATAAACATTTGTTTAACTAAATTAAAGATAACATTATAAATAAAAATTAGTGAATGAAAAAGATTATGAAGATGTCTGAACAATATATATATATAATAAAAGAAGATATGAAACTGACAGAAATTAAAATTAGCGATAACTAAATATAGATCTGACAATAAAAGACAAAATTAACAGATTCCAAATCATATTCATAAAAATCCATTCAGCTTAAATGCTAATGTATATTAGAATAAGATATTTCATCTAAATTAAACAAGTTATTTTATTATTTAATGGATTATTTTATATAATAAACAGACTTCTTAAATGGAAAAAATATAAACATTATGTATAATCTCAGTGCATTTTCGGGCAGAGTGCCATTTTCAAAAGCAAATGTTATATTCTTAAATATCTGATAGGAAATATGCTCTACTATTTCTGATCATATATTTAAAACACGTTAAGGTTATATTTAATATTGCTTATATTTTCTCCTTTTGAAGCATTACGATTGCATATAAGATGTTACATTTCGATTGCAGAGGTTTTTTTAAATTTATTTCATACAAGCAAATTAGACCTAGAGAAAAAACACTTGTCAACTGGAAACATTAATGGATATGTCAAAAAAAGACATCACAAAAAAATACATGCCAGTTTTAAGTCTTGGATGAAGAAATTTTGAAAATGAAGAAATATTAATTTTTTTTAAAAAATATATATTCTGAAAGTAATCAAGATTTACTTTAAAAAAAAAGGCAGTCTAATTTAAATAGAATTAAATTTGAATGGAATCTGTTTGATAAAAATAATATTAAATAAAAATATATCTATGTCATTAAAAAGGAAGATTATTAATAGATGCATTTTGCCAATCCTTACTTACGGATCTGAGACTTGGATGTTTAATAGAAGAGCAATACTAAGATTTCGCTATGGAGAGATGTACATTCGGATTAAGAAGGCATTGGAAGTGAAATATGTAGTAGAAAAAACAATCATGCTGTTAGGAAAAAATGACAACTGGTCAATTAAATTTTAAACTGGATTTCCAATATATTGTAAAAGATTTAAAAATAAACAGAGCTTTAGATGAATGAACGAGATAAACAGGTTTATTGGAATGATGTAAAACAGAGACGCTATGAATTCAAAAACCTCAATTGAACTCAGAGAGTCCAGTGGATAGGGAATGGTTGAAAATAATGATGATAACATTTTAATTCTTTAAAAATTAAAAAAAGAACAATTCAGGGAGATTATTGTATGGATCGCCAGATAGAAAACACATTTATTTAATTAAAATTATAGCTGGAAAATGTGTAGCAATGCAGCATGGTGTTATCATCATTGTTGCCATCGCCACAACAACAGGCAGCAGCAATGGCGGCAGTGGCAACGTCAATGATGCAAAATAACAGGATTAACCAAGATTATAACTAAAAAAATTTGAATTCAAAAACTCAAACTAATATGAACTACTTCATAATAGATTACTTTACAAGTATAAGAAAGGATAAAAAATAATATTACAGATAATAAATATCTAAACATTTTCCCTATAACTTATATCTGATTTTGAAACTTATTGACTATTTAGAAAATATTTCACTTTTTTCATACTGCAAAATAATGGAACAATAATAATAATAAAGAAAATTTATTATAAACAAAAATTATAGCCAATTAGATAAAAAAGCATTAACTATAGTTTTTGCTATAAAAAATTCCACCAATATCTGTACAGTCAATTAGCCATATTAGGAATTTTTGCTAAAAACAAAACAGCTCCTGATCATCTAAGTCCTAGTATGCTACATTGGGTTAAACCTGATAACTGGATAGGATTTTGAATTGGAATATCAGAAGAGTGTAATGTATTACGCAGATGCCCTCTCATGATTTCAAATAAAAATGAGCCTAAAGAATCCAATATCGGAGTAAATTTTAGAGACAAAATAAATTCGGATATACTAAATAGCCAGATTTATTCACAAATGGATGATGAATCTCCAAGATTTCCAACAGCTTGCAAATTGGATAAAAAAAGTTGGCCAAATCATTGACCAAAAATTCTGTATAAAACCAGAAGCTCTCTGTTTGCAAAGGCTGCATTGTTAAAAAAGATTAAAGTTGTTATACTTATTGTAGGCCATAATTTCAGGAATAATTTGAGCAAAAATGATGGCCTGAGGATATGTATGGTGACCGGGTACATATAAACAAATTGAAGAATATATTTAAAAATGTGATTCTTGCCAAACAACTTTCCCAAGTTCTCCTAAGAAACATCTTGCATTATGGATACTCATCGATGCATACTCTAAATGCATGGAGTGCAAAATTGTAAAAAGTATGAATTCTGAGAAAATTATCTCCAACTATTAGAAATATTTGCACCTGTGGCTATCCAGACACTATAGTGACAGATAATGGTATAGGATTTGGGTCTTCGAGATTTGAAGAGTTTCTAAAAGAGTGTGGCATACACCATGTTTTAATACCTGCATACCACCCAGAGTCAAATGGGATGGCAGAGAAGACCATACAGCAATTGAAATTGGCACTGTGGAAAACCAGTATAATTTAAAAGTGGAAGAGACATTAAATAAAATAGCCTTTTTCCTACATTATACACCATCAAACAGTAACAGATAAATCTTCAGCTGAAATGATGTTTGGCCAAATATTAAAAAATAGGCTGTCCATGTTAATGTCAGAGGAGCAATATAGTTTAGTGGAAATGGATACCTCAAACTTTGTAGAAAGTGACAAGATTTGGGTAAGAGATCTGCTTAAAAAATATTGAATAAATTTAAAATGGCTATATATGTAACACACTAAGCACATTTGCAGATGATTTGCGTTAAAGCCACAAATGAAAGAGACATTGTCAAGTTACCCAATTGAAAATAATGACCAGATAAACGATGAGCAAATGAATGATTCAACAGCAGAAGAAAATAACGATAATACCACTATTTAAGATCCTAAAGAATTAAAACAACCCTCTCCTACCTGAAAGATTACGTTATTTCAGAAAGCTGTCATTTCTGAAGTGGGGGAGGTAATTGTTGCAATTTATATATATTTTGGTAATAAATTAAAGTTTTGTATTTGTTATATAAAATGTTACATAATTTCCCACGAAAAGAAAAGAGAAACCGAGGGTAATAAAAAAAGCAGGATAAGAAAAAGAGTGAGTTTTTACTTAAGCATGGGAATTTGGACTATTGCAGCTCAAGATTCATCATGTTCAGAATAGCATAGTTGGGACAGAGGATTTTCCTAATGAATTTCATCACTGTAGAATCCTAAACGAACCTAGAAAGAATTGCAGGCCGCAGTCTTATTATTAGTTAATTAAGCTGCAAGGCATATACAAACATTTATAATAGATAAATGTACATACGAATTAATTTTATTAGTCTAATAAATTCCATTATATAAACTTACTTTGTTAAAATATTTCCTGTTAATGACTATCAATATACAGCAATTATAAAACTTATTGCGACTAAATGACTACAATAATAAAACGCAAATTTGTTACAATAACTGATAATAAATTAATCAAGTAACAAAAATAATTATATTTCTCCATTTTTGAATATTAACTATATTTTTTAAAAATTTTTTATACAAATATTTTAATAAATAATACTTATAATTAAAAAAAAAATTAAATTTGAAACGATATTTATATAAAACAAATACTCTTCTTAAGAGTAATATGTAATACCTCTTATAGCATTTATGTGACAAAACTGTTGTAGCCATTGCAGGTTAATGTAAAATTATAAAGCAGTAATAATTCAACTCATAAGCATCATTTTATCAACATCTATTCACAGATGATTACTGCTTAAGAATCATGCTGATGAAGTGATATTTACGTATTAAACAAATAGAAAATAATGACAATAAACATTGGGATATATGACGTCTTAGATGAAAATCGCATTGAAATGCATCTCAAGAGTGTGAAAAAAAAAAGTATTTACATTGTTTGAAAAATATTATTTTACTATGAGTCCCTGTGCAGTATTTTTAATTCCTATAATCATATAAAAAGCTATGTTTCTTTTCTTGGCTTTAAAAAATTAATTATTTAATATTTATGAGAGGAAAAAATGTTTTAAAAGTAATTTGAAATTATAAAAATGTAATAATGTGGAACTGATAAATATCGTATTAAAATGCCAAAACTCATTAAATAATTGTTTTTCTGTATTTTTGTTTTCTAGGAGCACCATGCAGTACTTTTTCATTCCTATAGCCAGGAGTGGCTAAGATGTCAACTTTGGTCACTTAGTCAACCGCAAGAAAGTCGACTGCGAAGCTGATGTGAACATTGACAAATTATAGTGATAAATTCAGAGCTGATTTGAATATAAAAAATAAAAAAGCAAAAATTTAAAATTACTCTTGTTTAAAAATAGTTACATTTAAAATACTTGTTGTTATTGTCAATCTCAAAAATAAACCCAGGTTGGAAGAAGCTGAAAAGAATTAAATTATTTTTGAGTAACGCTAGAGCTAAAATTCTTAGAAATATTTAATTGCCATTTTCCCCGAGGAGAAGAACTTGTCCTAGAGAAACAAGGATTTTAATGAACTGATTATAAAACAAAAAAGTTGTGAAATTTTTAAAACACTTCATATAGTAATTTAATAATTGTAATTTAATCTTTACCTCTTTATAAATACCTATTGGTCAAGTGAATTAAAGTTCTAAATTTTTGATTGGTCAATCAGCAGTAAAAATATATTTAATCTTTTAAAATTAAACTCATTTTAATTTAGTTTCTAAAAAGCAAATTAATAATTTGTCAGATTATTAAAGTAAATGAAAGTTTTTCAAAAATAAATTTTATTTGTAATTGATAAAAATAATCTATAGCGGACAACATAAAAAGTACTTTTTGTAATCTATTACAAAATGCAGCCTAAATCATTGATTTCTTTCTCAATTTACTTTCGTTTAAAAGTAAATAATTTTTATTAAAATCTTCTAAAATAATTATATTTTAACACATATTTTATGAAAATAATAATAAATATGCAAAAAAAAAAAAACCAAAATATATATTTTTATTGTGAAAATCAAAACAAAGAACTTAGAAGTGTCAAAATTGTTGACAAATGTTCCATTTTGTAGAGAATGTAAAACAACCAATCAGCGCCTTAGAAGGCAAGGCTTATTTCATTGTTATAACTTTAAATTTAAATATTAATGATTTTTAGTTGTAAAATAATTATATAGAGGGCAGCATCATATGGAAAAAATATGGGTGATTTATTTTGTAAATTATGTAAGGAAGGAATAGAAAATATTAGGCATTTGTTAATTGAATGCAAATGTTTGAAAACAGAAAGGGTACATATAATGAAGTTATGGAATAATAAATATGAAAAAAGTGATTATACAGAAAGTGAATTATTGGTTTTTATGCTGGGTTTGGGAAAAGATAAGGGGGAATTAGATATTAAGGCTATAGAGTTGACAAAGATTATGTTGTGGAAATGGGATGGAGCAGAATATGGGAAAACTTAGAATGGGGAATGGAAAATTAAGTGGCTAACAGGTTTATTTGGGCATAATTGCTTAGATATTCTTGACTTCGTTTAAGGAGAAGCCATAATACATCACATCACATCATCTTGATAAAATGATCATAAAATCGGCAAAATAACATAAAAATTAGTTTGTTTGAAAGAGAGAGTTAAAACCACATACAAGTATCCTCATGGAAAACAGTCCATTAACAAATATTTTATAAAGCAATATGGACAAATTGTAATACTAGAGGGAGCTGAGGTAATTTAATAGTAGTCATATAAAATGTCTTCAACAGTTCATATTAAAAAAAAAAATCATCAGTTCGTATCTTCTAAAAATGTCATCATTATTTCTGACATTCTAAAAAGCCCTTATAAAAAAAAAAACACCAATTCGTAAGCACATTCTAAAAAAACCAGGACTTCGAATCATTATTTTTTTTCCCATTCCGGTTTTCATTCTGGCAAAACTAACGTTTTTGTTTTTGGTTTCCGGTTCGAAGCCCTGAAAAAAAGTAGTCGCCCTGAGGTACACTTTTTCAAAAAAAGTCTCCCCAAAGTCTAAAAGTTTGGCCACCCCTGCTATAGGTATATAAATAGTTACGTTTCTTTTCTTGACTTTAAAAAATTTAATTATTTAATATTTGTGAGAGGAAAAAAATTGAATTAATAGCCCCCACCATCTATATAAAAGCATTTTCATGAATTTAAATCAAGTACTGACATGGTATCCACAATCTATAAAAAAACGTTAATATATATATATTTGCACTCCGATAAATATTCCACTTTTTTTTATTATTTAAACAAAATTTTGAATTGACTTGTGATACAAAAATATTTTTCACTTCAAATTATCTTCATAATCTATATTTTACAAATTAAAAAATAGTACCAATGTTAGTAAAAATCAAAGCATGCTACTTTACTTCTTTAGTTTTAAACTTTTTCATATTTATTTCAGAGCGAGTGCCAAGAGCTGCTATTTCAGAATGTATCACTAAAAACTTGAGATTGATGAAACATTGCTAAAATAGAATATAAATATTTAACAACTATACTATAAATTTTGCAGCATCCAAAACAATTTATTAAATTATTTAAAATTATTTTAAAACTATAAATAATGAAGTACGAAACAAGCAATAAATTATTGATGCACTTAGATAAGACATCACATGATCACATTTCCTATACTAGCACATTAATTGTTGATAAACAGAGCAAAACTCTTCATATAGTATTGCCACCTGTGCTAAACAGAGTAATCAATGGATGCCAGAAGGCTTGTGCATAAAATCCTTATCTAATGCCTACTCATTCAATATCCCCAGACTAGTTTCTGGCTTGTGGCCTTCGTCAGTGAGGAGCTTTGGATCTGAGAGCACTGCATCTAGATCTTAGGATCTAATGCAACCCTCTAGCAACCACCTTTTATCTCCACTTAACTACAAAACTATGAGAACGAAATTGAAAACACAAAAAATATTTTCAATCTAAGCTCAATAGCTTATATAGTCATATGGGTCTGAACTCAGTTCAGCACCCATACATTTTGGTGTCTTTGGCTCTTTTACAACCATAGCCACCACTATCCTATTAGGCAGGATTGGTGTTAAACCATTAAGCATCACATGATCACATTTCCTATACTAGCACATTAATTGTTGATAAACAGAGCAAAACTCTCCATATAGTATTGCCACCTGTGCTAAACTGACAATATAAGCTATTGAGCTTAGATTGAAAATATTTTTTGTGTTTTCAATTTTGTTCTCATAGTTTTGTAGTTAAGTGGAGATAAAAGGTGGTTGCTAGAGGGTTGCATTAGATCCTAAGATCTAGATGCAGTGCTCTCAGATCCAAAGCTCCTCACTGACGAAGGCCACAAGCCAGAAACTAGTCTGTGGATATTGGATGAGTAGGCATTTGATAGGGATTTTATGCACAAGCCTTCTGGCATCCATTGATTACTCTGTTTAGCACAGGTGGCAATACATATATGGAGAGTTTTGCTCTGTTTATCAACAATTAATGTGCTAGTATAGGAAATGTGATCATGTGATGCTTAATGGTTTAACACCAATCCTGCTTAATAGGATAGTGGTGGCTATGGTTGTAAAAGAGCCAAAGACACCAAAATGTATGGGTGCTGAACTGAGTTCAGACTCATATGACTATATAAGCTATTGAGCTTAGATTGAAAATATTTTTTGTGTTTTCAATTTCGTTCTCATAGTTTTGTAGTTAAGTGGAGATAAAAGGTGGTTGCTAGAGGGTTGCATTAGATCCTAAGATCTAGATGCAGTGCTCTCAGATCCAAAGCTCCTCACTGACGAAGGCCACAAGCCAGAAACTAGTCTGGGGATATTGGATGAGTAGGCATTAGATAGGGATTTTATGCACAAGCCTTCTGGCATCCATTGATTACTCTGTTTAGCACAGGTGGCAATACTATATGGAGAGTTTTGCTCTGTTTATCAACACTTAGATAAGAGATGTTTTGCTTTTGTGACTATTAAAAACATCTATGACATACAGTGAAATTAACCAATCAGAATGATTTACAGTGAAAGGTACAAAGTTACCCTTTAGTTCATTAAAATGAAAAAAATAGATCCATAGCTCCAGGAATTGACTGAAAATAAAATCATTGGTTTTATTTTAGTAATATCAACTGTATTTACACCAGATTTATTTTATTTATTTCATTTAATAAAAGGCAGCAAATATGTAATTAAAATGAATCATTATGTACTGTGTGGCTCAAATTTAGCATGGATGTAAAACTGTAATTGCACAGTCAAAATAAGCAAAGTGGAAAAATCACATTGAAAATAATATGACAAAAATACCTTTAAAATTTTTTCCTGATCACTATCTGCTTCGCCTTCTTTACGCCGTCTAAGTCGCATCTTTCTTGCAATAGGATCACGGCTTGGTCCTGTTAAGTTTTGTAAATAAGCAATTATGTAATTAATGAAATAAATAATATGTGATGTGATGTGATGTACTGTGACTTCTCCTTAAATGGAGTCAGGAATCTCTCAGCAGCTATGCCCAGAGAAACCTGGTAGCCATTTTATCTTCCATTTCCATTGTCCACCCTAAGTTTTCCCATAATCTGCTCCATCCCATTTCCACAACATAATCTTTGTCAACTCCATGACCTTCATATCTAAATCCCCCTTATTTTTTCCCAAATCTAGCATAAAAACCAATAACTCACTTTCTGTATAATAACTTTGTTCATATTTAACCTTCCATAACTTCATTATTTGTACCCTTTCTGCTTCCAAACATGTACATTGAAGTAACAAATGCCTAATATTTTCTATGCCTTCTTTACACAACTTGCAGACTAAATCACCCATATTTTTCCATTTACGTGTATAATCCCTTGTTGCTAAAGATCCCGTTCGAGCCTTAAACAATAAACTAGTTTCCTTACTATTATCATAAATTAACTCACACCCAATGTTCCGTTTACTTCTATATATATTTAAACTCGTTTTACTCTCCATACTAGTTCTCCATCTCTCCAACTCCCTATTCTTTATTAATGCATCTATTCTTCTATCCCACTCCTTCCCATTATAACACTCAACAATCCTCCTAACACAATCATCCCATCTTTTGTACAAGTATACTGACATAACTTCTTTATCCAAATCTTCTGCATACCGCATTACCTTTCTCACCCATCTTGTTGCCTGCCCTTTACTTGTAACCCAATTAAATACTATTTTGGCTATTCTTTTATTATCCATAAACTGCAATCTACCGAACATTTTCAATTTGCTTTTTGCATCCCTCATATAAAAACTTGACCATCCCATTTCTCCTTGAATTGCCTCTTTTGCTGTCCACACCTCAGCATCTAATAATGCATGTCTTCCTACTTCCCTTTGTACTTTTTCTAAGCAATCTAATACACCTTTACTAACATAATGCATCATTGCCGTATGTTAACCCTGCTACTGCCACTCCCTTCCATACAATTCTAGTTACATCATATTTATTATATGAAAACACTGTTAATTTCTTTATCAATCTTTTTCTTTTCTTTGCTTCATTTATCAATTTTTTCTCCCATTCATCCAAGCAATTTTTCTTATTACTCAAGATGATTCCCAAATAACTATATCTGTTCACCACACTTAACTTTATATCTGCCAATAAGAAATCTTTGTCTTCTCTTTCCCCAGTATTCACCATCATTATATTTAAGTTTTCTTCACTAAATTTAATCCTCGTATCTTTACCCACCCTTGCGCATGTCCTCAGCATAACTTCCATATCTTCTCTTCTTTCTGCACACAAAAAGACATCATCCGCAAAAAAAAGACCCGACAATGTATATACTCTCTTGCCACCTGTTAACGGTATCTCTATCCCTCTTCCTAGACTTTCTATTGCTCTCTCCATTTCACTCAAATACAACACAAACAAAATAGGTGACATAGGGCACCCTTGCCTCAGTCCCACCCCATTTTTAACTTTAACTAATTCTATATCCCCTAATTGATATGTATAGTAATTATTTTCATATAATTTCTTAATAACACCCACTAAAGCTTCATCCATTCCCAGATTTGCTAAACTTATCCATAATTTATTTCTATTCACTCTATCATATGCCTTCTCTATATCTATAAAACTCGTATATATCTGTGTACCTGAATTTACACTCATATCTATAAGTTGTGTAACTACAAATAAACTATCTCCTATACGCCTATCTGACCTAAAACCTCCTTGCATTTCCCCCACTACATTATTCCCTTTCTATCCATTTTACTATTCTTCCAGCCACCATATATGAAAAAACTTTATATAAAACTGACGTTACTGCTATTGGTCTATAATTATTTAACTTTCTATGATCCTCACCTTTTCCTTTAAATAATAATCTTACTCTTGTATTACTTCAACTACCCGGAAAAACTTTCTTCTGTGCCATCTTATTAAAACATGATAGTAACTTTACTTTTGCCCTATGCCCCAAATTCATTACCATCTCTGCTGCCCATCCATCTAATCCTCTTGCCTTACCACTTCTTAATTTCTTCCCTGCCTCATTCAGTTCATTTTCTGTAAACGTAATATTCCCATTACTATATGCTTTCATATTTTCTATCCCTCTGTCCTTCACATCTAATATCTTTTCTATATCCATTACATAACTATTCAATATTCTCTCTAATTCTTCTCTAGAGCTACACTCTATTCCCTCCTCATCCAGTAATACTATCTCTCTCTCTCCCCTAAATTTCTCCTTTTAATGTAATTCCAAAATTTTTTACTCCCATCTCTTCCACTTTTATTAATATCATCCAATAATTTATATTTAGTTTCATTCTCTCTCTATAATTATCTATTTTAGCTAACTTCTTCTTTTCTAAGTACTTTTCCCATTTAGCATTAATATCTTTTTCACTTTCTTTATTCTTAATAGCACACTTATATTCTCTGCATGCTTTTTTCCTCTCTTTTACACTTTTACTAACTCTCATTTTTCTATTACTTTTATTCTTCTGAATATTCTCACCTAAAACCCTATTTGCCACTTTTTCTATTTCATCACACCAGTCCTCATACTCATTTCCAATCAACTCTTCCATGGTTGCTTCAACTTGTATTTTATACTCTTCTAACTTATACTTATCATTCACTCTCCATCCACATCTTTCACTATTGTTTTTATTCCTATTTTCCATCACATTACTAACCATTTCAATTACAACAAAATTATGATCACTATTACATACTCTCTCTTCATTATCAAACACCTTAATTTTCTGTACTTTATTCATTCCCTCTTTCTCTACTAATATATAATCTATTGTGTGGGGTATATTATTCCTAGACCATGTATATTGTCCCTCATAAATATTAGATAAGTTTCCAATGCTCAAATTTACTCTCTGACAAAATTTCTTCAAAAGCTGTCCATTCTTATTGTCTACATCATCAATTTCTTCAATATGCCCATTCATATCTCCTATAACCATTATTCTCTTCCCTTTTTCTTTAAAACTCTTTATATCCTTAACTAGGCACTCATATATGCTATTGTTCCATTCCATTATAGTTTGACTATCTCCAGTAGCTATATAAACTATAGCCACCATCCATTCTTATTTTCCCAACCTTATTTCAAACCACAAATGTTCTTGGCATTTAACAGTATTTAAATATTTTTTTGATATAACACCTATACCACCACCCTTTTTTTCTTTCTCTTTTCTATTTATACCCTGCCATACCAAATTTTCCAAAACAGGTTCTTCTTCTTCTCTTAGATGTGTTTCCACTACTGCTAATACCTCAAGCTCTTCATTTTCAATTGCTGTTTAATTCCTGCCACTTTTCTGGTCTCCTACCACCTTGCATATTCAAATACCCAATTTTAACAATTTTTTCTTTCCTAACTACTCTTTTACGATAGAATGACAGCCTGTTAAGCTAATTGCGCAGACGCTGTGAGAATGTTATTAATAAATGAATACCTTCAAACAACCACATGATATAGTATTTGTGTAAGAGTAAAAAGGAATCCTCTTACCCTTACGACTCAAATGTTTATATATGAGCAAATCTAAAGTAGTTGTAACGAAGGCGTGACTACATAATAGTCACTTTAAATTACAATATATAATGTCTGTATGAATGACGCCGATGAAATTTTCTATAATTTACTGAACGCCACTCTAAACGAAGCATCTGCGCAATTAGCTTAACAGGCTGTCATTCTATCGTAATTATAATCGCACGCAAGACGTTATAAAATAAATGCTTAACTACTCTTTTATAAATTTTTTTTATTCTTTCTTCTCCATTATGCTTATAAATAACTTGCTTATCGTTAATTTTACAGACCCATTCCCTCTCCACATCTACATTTATATCTAAATCAACTGCCCTTTGTTTAATCCTTACATCCCATCCATTCTTCTTCTTTTTAATAACACTACAATTTAAAATCCCATCCCCCTTTACAAGTTTCCCGAACTATATTCTTTATAAATCAGACTCCCTAAAACTTCACTTCCTGATGTATTGTATAGGTGTATATAGGCGCCCTCTATTGGGCTCATGTAAAATGTTACAATTCTTCAAATATAATAATACAATGTTTCGCAGGATCAGTTTCAAGAGAAGCTCCTTCATCAGCTGCACTAAACACTAACATCTCTAACCACAAATCTAATTAAGCTTGAATCTTATTTAAATTATGCATATTTTACTTGACTCATGATTAACAATGCTAGGGCTTGCATGGCTAATAAAGGAACTTTCTTCAGAACTGACCCTGTGAGCCTTGTATTGTTGCAGTTTACAATTCAGAATTTTGCTATTATAACTAGCACTTATTTTCATAAAATGCTAATAGAGGGCGCCTAAATGTACGAATTCATAATAATAATTTCCATAAATAAAATATTGTCATTCACACGATATAAAAAACAAACAACTGCAGCAATGCTAAACTTACCTGGAGAAAGCCCCGATTGATTTGCTGGGCCAGCACCCACCATTCGCAGCTGATTTTGTAGAGAAAAATCAATATTATAAAATTCTAAACCACTCCCTTTGTTTAACGCATTAGGTTTGGGTGGCATGATAATGTCTGGATTGTCACGCACATCAATAGTCTAAATTCCCAAAAATAACAAAACAAAACAAAAAATACTTTCTTTTAAAAAAATAAAAATTTAATTTATTTCAAAAAAATAAACTATCTAATGGGTGAATGCATATTTACATGTGAGCAATAAAATTTATATAATTTTCGGGAGGGGGAGAAATGAATAAGATATATTAAGTAATATAAAAAAGAAAAAAAATCAACATATTTAAAAAAAAACCAGAACTGTAATTAATGAGACAATAAAAATATTTTTGCTTCGCAATTAGTCTAAAAAAACACCTAGGATAAATATTATCAAAAGACTGCAAGCATTTCTAATTTTAAAATATCTAAAGCACCTCTAAATCTGTAAGTAAATGTACAGCTTCGGGTAAAGTAACGAGACGATTTTTATTTAGAATAAGCCGTTTCAATCTGCCACATCTGCCAAAAGAAAAAACAAAATATCATAATAATTTTAAATAATCATTAATTTAAAAAAAAAAAACTAAATATAAATAATAAATAGTTGAAATTTTTAATATAAGTCAAAGCAGTGAAACACCTCTAGTAAGGACAATACAAGTTTTACATTGTGATAATGTATGGTTCAGAATTTGCAATTATTTACTTTTAATAGTTTTATTTCACAACGAGATTGCCAGAGGATAATTCAATACCCTGACCCATATATATGTAAACCAACCGGCATAATCCTTCTGGTATAAGTTCTAAATTATTGTTTGCAGCAGAAAAAACTTCTAAAGCACCGCATTTGCCAATACCTGCAGGTATGCCATCAAAATCTAAGTGATTATCGTTAACGTATAGCCTTCTCAATTCAGTACAACGACATAGGGCTGCCTAGATAAATACATATATTTAAAAAACAATAATTTCTCAAAGTAAAGCAAACCATGGATTAAATACTTACTGGTAACGTCTTTAATTTGTTTCTAGATACGTTAACAACTTCAAGTTTCAATAAAGAACCTGGAATGAAAGGTAAAATTTAACTTGCTTAACAAAGTATAAGTTTAGGTTTAATAACGATTAATTATTTGCAAAAGGTATTAAATTGTACATTTATAATCATTATTTCAGATAAGTCAAAAAGTTTAAATGAATGATAAAATTTAACTACCTATAAATATTTAAAAAGAATTTCTGTAAAATAAAATTTAGCAGTTATCCCTATATCAAGAGTTATTTAGTTGTACTTATATATTGAACTATTTCCATCATCTAATGTCTTTCGAAAAATTAAACTTTTTTAAAATTTTCCAATTACATTCAACTGTTAGTAATAGCCCACAGGATAATATGTGCACATTTCAAGAGGTATTATTTTCCTCTCTTAAGGTTTTAATGGCCTGACCAATGACAGTACTAGCATGCGAAATGAACCTGGATGCTTAGTTTCTTGAAATATTGAATTTTAAAGGCTCTAACCAACTCGCAAACCTTCTGGAGAATAAAATAGTTATTTAATTCCAAGTCTCCTGCAAATGCTTGAATTCCATGAATAAAAGGTTTTCATATCCAAAACATGTTTTACAATTCACCGAAGTTTTCAGGAACAACAATATAGAATATTAAAGTATATAATTACTGTTTTTTAAAAAAAACCTTTAAGTCCGAAGCACCCCTGAGAGCCCCTGAACAAAAATTTAGACTTTCAACTGAGTTTGTGTGGAATCGGTAAGCAGTACACTTACGCTTCTCAGATCATTCGATCCGCCATCTTGTTACGATTAAAATGAGGTATTACTTTTATTTTTACGATAAAATTTGGATTTTTTATGAAAGTTTTTGTAAAATACAATTTTTAATTTTTTTATTTTTCTTTTGTTTTTTAGATTTAATGACCATAAATCATATTTCACGGTCGATTGAACTTGTTTTACAGTGTCATAATTACGTTTATCTACATAGGGGCTTTCATAAGCCCTCTTAGTAGAAATTATTTTTTTAAAAAAAAAAAGTTAAAACCTTAAAAAAAAAAAGATTATATCAAATAGACAAAAGGATTACTGTTCGATTTATTTTCTATAATAATGACTTTTGATGCCTTTATAACTGGATTCAAATTTGAAACTGATGCTAACATTTAGCCAGGATTCTGTGAGTACATGTATTTGAATTAGTTTTATTATTTATTTTTTTATTATTATTATTGTTTTCTATAATTAAATATAATTAGGAATAATATATATGTGATAAAATACAGGTGAATATTATAAAACGTTTATTTTAATAATTTTTCTGACCTAGTTTTAGAACACTTTTTTTTATAAAAACAATAAAATTTTAGATAAACACGTTTGTTTACGATGTAAAACTTTTATTTCAATTTGTTTTGTGACCTAGTTTTTATTACTTTTTTTTATATATAAATGTAGAAATACTATATATATATGATATACCCGTGAATAATATAAAAATGTTTTTTTTAATTATTTTTCTGACCTAGTTTTAGAACTCTTTATTATATATATATACAAAACAATATATATACAATAGAATTATATATATACATGCAGAAAAGAATATACATATACGATAGAATTTGATATATACATATAGAAAACAATATATATACACGATAGAATTTTAGACAATACATTTGAATAATATAAAAACATGCACATTCACACTCATCATATACCCTCAGACATCCACTCTCATATTTCATCTTCCACACACATATAATCAGGGCTCATAATAAATTTGTTTATTTTGATATTTATTGATTTTTCTTGTTCATTTTATCTTGGAGAAATTTTTGTTTGATATTTATTTTTTGAGTACATTTTATTTACTTGAAAAGAATACACATTTTAGGTCACACACCATTTTTCACTAATATAATATAATAAAAGTAATATATAATATTATTATACTATACTGTACATTACATTATAATTTACTAAAGTCCTCAACATCTTGTAAATTATTCCTGTTATTTCTTTTCCCCACTAAAAACCAAACATATTTCTAACAGATACCTGCATGCAAGGACAACCAAACATTTCTAGCATATACTCTGTTATAAAAGTAGAACATGTGGGGCGGCTAGTAAAAATGGAAGTTACCAATCGCGCTGTTTTTGTAATTTTTGCATAGAAAAATTACCTCAGGTAAGACATATTATATATCATTTTTTTCAGCATTTTGATATGCATGTGATGAAGCTGTCTATGAAATTATAATTTTAAGTTATACCTTTCAAAATTAAGAATTTGTGAACCAATGTAAAAATAAATATGTTTAAAAATGTAAAAAATCTTTTTTTAATTATTTTTTTTTGGTAATGACTATTTTATCAGCTTTATTACATTCTTTCATATTTGCACTTTCTAAAAAATGTATATATATTTATATTTATTGTAATAAATTAGAAATTTCATTTAAAATTATATGTCCTGTAATTTTTTTTTGACATTCAAAATGGCCGTTCAGGTCTGTAAGGGTTAAAAAACAACGCTCACCTTTAACTGGTAAAAATAATCACACGGATGTGTACGTATATACTTTAACAATTATTATATGTTAATTAGCTGGAAGTGAGCTCAAATATAATTTAGCACCATGCTGTGAAAGATGTGATTGCTTTGGTATAAATTGTAATTAACAACTATTATTATTACGTTATGAAGGAGCATTTAAGCGCACTCTACTAGATCATTGTGAAAATAAAATATAAACTGTTTAGTATACAGTAATTAAATTCTGAATTGTAAATTACGACAAATAAAAACTCAAAAGAGGGTTTCAGAGGCAACTACTTTCTTTTTTCATAATGAGCTAATAGAAAGTGATAATTCTTTACAATGACGACGATAGGTATAGCTCTGTAATACACAACTGTTTATCTTATTGTTAAATGTAGATATATTAAATTCTCTCTATCTAAAGGTAGGTTGAAAAATTAGACAACACATTATTAAAAACCAAGCAATAACACTTGATTGTTATTAACAATACTTTGCCAACTACTGCAATTTTAAGAGAATTATTTTAGCATTTTAATATTTAGAACTATATCGCCGACTTTGGCATGTATTATTTATAATCATAGATTAAAAAACTTTATTCATAAACTTATTACGTAAAGTATTTATATATATAGTCAACCTTACCTATAGAACTAGGTACTTCTATTATTTGATTTCGACTAAGATTAAGACGTTTTAAACCAGTTAACATAAAAATAGAATCAGGAACACGGGAAAAATCATTATCGGACAAATCCAAATCTGAAATAAAAACAAACATCGTCAAATGAAGAATAAAAAAGTATTTTGAAAGTAAAATTAAAACAAATAAAAGCAATATTTCAGGTAAAAAATAATTAGCTAAATTATATAAAATATGCTATACTCTTTTAAAAAAAAAATTATCATAATGTGTTTTTGACAAAGATTTATTCAATCTATGACAGTTTTAACTGACTAAAGTTTTCTTTAGATATTTGAAATAACTTTGAACGATCTCTTACAAATTACAAACTACACTCAATAATTGATAGTATTTCTAATTCAATAATTAGAGGTGGACAAAGGGATTTAATACATTCGTAGAAAGAACAAAAATAATTTTAGCAGCAATTAATTGTTGTTTATGGATATCCAGAGTTTACATAAAAATATTTTCATTTTATTAAATTTATAGTCTATACCAGAGATTGTAAAGACTTGAGTAACTTTATTTTTCCACTAACGTTTATAAGCTAAATGTCTAAGTATTTGCTTAAAGGTTTGCGATGATGCTATTTTAGTTGTACTAACACATTGGACCATTTCAATCATCTAACATTAAATCATGAATGTCTTTAGAAATATGTTCAACTTTATTTAAATTTTCTAATTACATTCAACTGTTAGTAATAACATACAGGTTTTCCTCTTCAGGTGTTGCTGGCCTAACTAGTGACAGTACTAAGATGGAAATTGAACCCACTTTTAGATTATTACCTATTGAATTTTAATGAAACACTCTATCCAAATGAGTCATTCTGCCAAAGGCAACAGTCAGTAGAAATTTCATATACTTATCTATGAAGGTACTCTTGATTTTCCCCACTTAGTCCTAAGAGCAAAGTTAATTAGTGGCTTCCAGACAATAAGTACAGTCACACTTGGTTGACTTATATGGTTATTTACCATTATCAGGTGAGCAACTTTTTTGAATTTTCTTTACACTTCATTGCGAAGTGACTGAAAGAGCACCAAATGATGATAAGAAGAGGGAAAACAGATGTATCTAAAGTAGCAGAACATATATGCACCAATGAACATATGTTCATTTGGGAAAATACAAAAATATTGGACAAAGAAGAAAAGGTACAAATAAGAAAATTCAAAGAAACTGCTCATATGATTGTGATAAATAACCCCAAAAGTCAACCCAGTATGATAATACAAAATGTTTGGAAATCTCTTAGAAAAAAGTGAATCCGATTATTAATAACTACAGATAGAAACATAATGAATGAAATTAATCATAGAATTAAATTTAGGTGAAATGCTTTTGATAAAAATAAGTTAATCTATTACCCAAGTGATTCAATCAAACAATGCTCTCTGTCTTGACAAAATGACTTCTGTTATATACTTTTATTTAACTTATTGTTTGTTTGTAAAGAAAATCTTGTAATTTGATTTTCACCCACTTCCCAGTTTCCGATTTAACTGAAACTTTCATTACATATGTAGTCCTGATAACAATACATATTTTTTTTTTTGGATTTGCAAACAGTTTTAGCAAAAAAATGGCGAAAAATTCAAATTTTTAATTATATATGGGATTCAATATTTTTCACAGTACTGCTATCTAGCTGTATTAAATTGTATCTAAACTTTGTTAATTTCTAATTTCTCAATCTATATAAAACTAAAAAAATAGAAAATAAATTTAAAAAATTAAAGAAACGCTTTTATTCACATATAAAGGCCACAGTATATGCTATATTTTGCTCCAAGTCTCCTTTGCACACATTGTATATAACATTAAAGAAAAATAAATCAACTTATACATCATTGATGAGCCATTAGCTCGAAACTGGTTTGGGGATAGGGATAATTCTAGATAGAGATTTTAAATGCTTTCTCTTGCGGCATTTATTGAAAAAGCTTGTTTAGAATTATTAATATGCTCATTATATTATAACTGTATGTAGCATATAATAGCTAACATCTTGTTGACATGCTTTAATTATAACACAATAAGTATTGTTTATTACACTATAAGCAGATAGTACAGTAGTTTCCAACATGTGTACATATACAGTATATATATATACACCTGGGTCTCGTTTTACGCGATAGATAGGTTCCTCAGAAAACACGCGCAAACGAAATCGCGCAAAAATACATGTAACTTACATTGAAAAAGGGGAGACGCGGTCTGTGATTTTTCAAAATTCGCGTAAAAGCAAAGCACCAACGTAAAATTACTTTAAAATTCGCGCAAAAAAAAAAAAATAAGGAAATAAAATATGACTAATAAGAAATTTCAAATCTGAAAAAAATTGATACAAGACAAACTTTTTTTAACTATAATATTTAATTTTATTCAAAATAATATATTTTTATGCATAATTTACAGTACAATAATTTACATTTTTTTATACGTTTTAATTATTATCGCTATTTGCGGAAACGCGCTCGTTTGCACTCTCATGTTGTGTTAGTGTTTTTCTGTTGACAACGTAATTAGTAATTAATCTTTGAGATGATGATTTTATTGATTGTTTATGAACTTAGACTTATAATAATAAAAAGACATTGATTCACCACTGGTGGGAAAAATTTAATTAAAACTAACAACTAAAAATTAAATTCTTATTTTTGTCTTTAATTTTCAATTCCGTTTAAAAATCAAATTTCACATCAGATTATTTCAAGTCACCGTAAGTAATTTTTAAATTGTTAATTACAATTAAAAATCAGATTTTAATTTTAATTGTCAAATTTAATTGTGCCCACTGCTATTACTGACCTTTTAAAAATAAACTTGTGGACACTAAATGATTAATAATTGATTACGTTCTTTTTTAAAAAGCAAAAACAGAATGTGATTTAAAATGCAAAATTAACTCGCACAATGTTTGAACAAATTTACATTATAATCTTGTAAAATTTAATGTGTGTATACATAAAATGTGGAAATCATGATTTTAATTTCATTATTGCATAAAATCTTACTATTATAAAGCACTGAAAATATTGAAATTACTAAGTTGAAAGTCAAATTCCAATAATGTGCTATTACTTTCAATATAACGTAACTGCGCGAA
The DNA here is from genome assembly GCA_028023455.1 of Epiperipatus broadwayi. NCBI lineage: Eukaryota > Metazoa > Onychophora > Udeonychophora > Euonychophora > Peripatidae > Epiperipatus > Epiperipatus broadwayi. Next base: position 104,988 of record JAQFVV010000045.1, read on the forward strand.
ATTTATTATTTAAAGTAATAGCGCAATATCGGAGTTTGACTTCCAGTGAAACACGAATCGTGTAACTTCAAAATCGTGTTAAATAAGTCCCGTAAAAAGAGACCCAGGTGTATATGACAGACACTTTTTTATATGTATAGTATGCATTTATAAATTAAGATGATAATAGAAACAAAATTTTTTAAAAATAATAATATAGTTATTATGAACTGAACAAGAAGAAACTGAAGCTTACAAAGAGTTATATAACGTAAATAAATTCTTTAAAAGATAAATGATAATAAAGTGATAAAGCACATTTACATGTATATTTGCAGTATTGTGTGTGTTTGTTCAACTGTTCACATTCATTAAAATAAAATAATAATAAACTTATTTTCTGTTGCAATACAAGTCTGTCAACTGAACATTCTAATAATTCATACCATTATTAACCATAGATTTAAGGCTCTTTACATTTTAGACAACTATTCCTTACTTTAGTTACAACTTTAACTGTTTTAGGGGAACACGCAAGAACGGCACGAATCTGCTTCTCTCTCTTTATAATTTCTCTGATTAAAGATGCATACTTTTGAAACATATGCCCCACTTCAGTATAAAACTTTTTATCTTTCATTACTAAATCAATGATTTTCATTTTCTCGTGATTTTTTTTTATTTATCATCGGTCACTGTTTTACAAAATATTTTATTTAAAATACGATATGTACTGTATACAGTATAAAGCTTTTTGGGAAAAAAATTATGTACATGTGCTTACAACTATGGTACTAAATTTATTTATATAGTGAAGAAAACACAAATAAATTCACGATTGAGATTTGGGAATGTTACATTTATCAAAAAAAAAAATATTGCCGACGTACTAAGATAAAATATGATTAAATAAATTCATGTTTTAAGATTCACGAATGTGATGTGCAGAGATTCATAAAATTTAATAAGTTTATAAATTTCAATGTTTTTGTTATTATTTGTTTACATTTATTTTTTAATTTTTGACAATGTATAATTGAAATTGTGTACTTTAATAAAGTAAAAAATGCAATACAAAATAAATTTTCTTTAGTTTTCACAAATAAAAATGCGGGGCACGATAATTTAAAAATTCACAAATCAGATTTCTAAAAAAACAAATAAACTTATAACTAATGCTACTTTCTCGTATCAATGCTAATGAATAGATTAATTGTTTGAAAATCTCACTTGCGAATTTCTAAACAAGAAATTTGTGAAAATGGAAGAAAATTTATTTTTTGCTTTTTATTGCATTTATGTGAAAAAACCATTTTTTAAACATTTATTTAATACATTTTTTTATCTTGAATGCATTTGACAACAAAACATTCAGACGTAATTTTTTAGTTTACTTTTTAAAAAAAATGAATTTATTTATTATCTTACTATAATTAAAGTTTACAAAATTAAAACAGAAAATAAATATATACATTTTAAAACAATTTCACATAAAATAATTAATACTATAATTATTGTATATAATGATTTATTAGTAAATATTAACTATAATGTTTACTCATGTGTTTTTTGTCAACCAGCATTTTAAAAAAAACAACAATCTAGTAAAATTAAAGATGTCTAACAAAAAGTAATAGAATCTAAAAATAAAAATTTAATTTTGCATATGCAAATTTTTTTTGTTTTAAGTGGCTCCATCTCTTGTTGGAAAATGTAAGTTGTTTTTTTTTTAAAATGAATATATAAATTACAAATCAAATAAATGTAAATAGAAACAAACATAATCAGGGGATGACTTCCTGTAAAATTTAATTTTAATAACTTCTCATTGTAATAGAGTTCGGAGATATTAATATCAAAAGAAAATATGTCTATGAGTTTGAAAAGTAAGATGTTAATATTTTTTTTACAAGAGCTTACATATGGATCTGAAACTTGAGCATGTAAAATAAAATAAAAATTGTTCATACCTTAGAGCAAATTATGAAGAGATGTATATTGGAAATAACAAATTCATGGGTGATAAAACACAAAAATGTTATTGAAAACATTATGAGACTGAAATGAAGCTAGGGTGGATATGTTGTTAAAAAAATTGAAAAAAGATAATCTGACAGCTGAAATCTTAACCTGGATTCCAAAAGATTGTAAAAGACTTAGAAAAAGATCATGAGTGAAATGGATAGTTAGTGGAGTTTGCTAGAAAATGTGGAAAAAACAAATTACAAAAAACATAATGCAATGGAGTGATAATTGTTTAAAACAGTAATGATAATGATATATACAGTATATATAAATGAACTTATATTCGATCAAAGTAGTCTCTTCTAAAGTCAAAATTTTATCAAAATTTATAGCAATTGCAGATTATTTTTTTTTATAAACAATAATAACTAATTATAATGTTTATGGTTCTTAGAATTATACTTACTTCTCGAATATTTTTAGTAGATGTAAATATACCTTTTTTTTAATCTCTGACTATTATAGCTATATATGATAAGGGTTTTTTTTAATGCCTCTATTAATAAAAAATTACATTTTTCTGCATCCTGGAATTTATAACCTTTCTAAAAAAAAACTAACCGTATGGTCCGTTGCTTAATGAATCAAATGTTATCCAAGCAAAAGCTGTCAAAAGTTCTATTCAAGTGATCAAACCGAAGTTTATTTTTTTACTATTTTACTTAGCTGAAAACTAAACCAGGAACTTCCTTTAGTTCTAGAGTCCGATTCTCTCATTTATTTTATATCCGGAAAATATGCATAATTGCAAAGATTTGAATCTCTTTCTTTTTTCACCAATATTTACAAGTGAATATCTAATTTTTAATAAGAATTTTCATTTTATTCTGTATTTTCCATTGCAATGTCATCATCCAATGTTATGGGAGTTCGGAAAAAAGAGCTAATCATATTATTTAATATTTGATTTTACGATGAATGGATATTTTAGTTGCTATAAACATAGTTGCCTTTAGAAATCTAAATTCATTCCTTATGTAATTAAAATCCTGTTATTACTGCCAAGTACTTTGAAATTCCAGTTTGCACTTCTCTTTTGTTTTATTATCCTTGAACATTAACAATAAATCACTTAATTTTTTGTTCCCACAGTGTATGATAAAATAAGAGCAGCTCTCTACTCTGGTGCCATCTATAGGGAGCTTGAATAATTAGCAATTATTAGGTGGTAATGCATATAAAACCCTATTTCCAGAATAGTTTCTAGCCTTTGTCTTTATCAATGAGGTATGGGATTAAATGCAATTATACATACAACTATCATTTTTAACTCTCCATTTCACTATTCAAGTTAAAAAGCTAAAATTCATTTTCACCCTAAAATTTTGAATCCAAGCCAACCTAACCAAAGTAGTATATAGATTTACTTTGGATCAATAATTATAGATTTTAGATCCTTTTTTTCCCCTGGCTGGAAATGTTAATAATAAAAAATCAATTCTTTAGCTTATATAATATATGACGATATCATAGCTAATCTTTTTTATAACATTAGACAAATCCAAAATAAGATGATATTGAGAACACAATACATTATAATGAATAATATATATAAAAAATATTTTATAAAGAATGTTTTTATTTAATTTGTTGAGTAATATACCAAAAACCAAAAAATATATTTTTTCTTAAACCACTATTTTTGCATCATATTTAACTTGAAAGAAGAGTAAATATTACCAAAATCACACTTTTCTTTATTTTGCTGTAATATCCTATAAATACAATTTATCCAAACAACTTCGAACACTTTTTAGCAAAACTTTATTTGTACATATATATGTACACCTTACGTTTCAACTGTCCTGCAGTCTTCTTCAGATCCAGTTCACTTTAATCTCTTAAAACGTTTTTTTAAGAGATTAAAGTTAACTGGCTCTGAAGAAGACTGCAGGACAATTGAAACGTAAGATGTACATATATATGTTCAAATAAAGAGTTTTGCTAAAAAGTGTTCGAAGTGGTTTGGATAAATTGAAATAAGAGTGTTAATTTAATCACTATTTTTAAAACTAGTGATTGAATTAATTAATTTATGAAAGTCCTAAGATTTTATTTCAAGTTAAATATAACAAACAAAATTGTGGTTAAAATATATATATATTGGTTTCTAATGCCTTACTCATCAAATTAAATGAAAGTGCTTTTTATAAAATATTTTTTTTATATATACCATTTTTTACTTTTTAGTATTTGGATATTTTTGCAATGTACTTTTTATAACTATTCATACTCAAATTTAAAAATGTGAATGTAAATAACGTTGCCATATTTCCAGTATTTGAACTGGAGTTTGCACATATTAAAAATCATTTACAAGAAAACAAGTTTTAGTTTAGAAATCAAAAGAAATTAAAATTTCATCGTTCATTCCTTTTTGATTCTATTTTAATTAACTTTCGGGCTTTTTTAGTGACTATGAACTTTTAGAGAATATACTGCCATCTAGTGAACATCACTGAAAGCTTACTGAATGAATATTACTGTAGTTTGAAATTCTCCTCACCAACACTACTATGCTAAAAAAAAACCTGAAATAGCATCAATACCTAAAACATGTTCTAAATTTGAAGAAAATCTATTTGATAGTAGTATTTTAAAAATCAGTTATAAGATTTGATCCAAATAAACAAGTAGACGGAATTTTTAAGTTAAATAAAAGTGTTTAAAAACAAAAACCTCAAGTAATTTTTTTTTTTTGCTTTGTGCCCATATGACGGTTATCTAATTACCCACTTTTTAAATTTTTCTCCCACTCGTGCAAATGAATCTTATAAATTCTTATAATTTATTAAAATTAATATTTACCGGTTAAATTAAAGCAAAATTAGAAATTGTAAATCATTACAAAAATATTTTCTTTTTTTTTTTTTTTTAATAATCAAAAAAATTACCACCTATTTTTAAATTAGACAATGACATTCAAGGTAAAACAAATTTAAATAATGTACAAGTCTTAACAACTAAGGATAATTTAAAACTTACCAACAAGATTGACAAGCATATCAAGTTGATTAGGTATATTGTTACATGTCCGTTGAGTATTCCTCATATGAAGAGTTTGTAATGAAACCAAAGATGGTAACTGCCTAAATAAGTAAATTAAAATTGTTAGCTATATTATATTTCTTTAATAATTTGTAATTATAAATTTATTAAACGCACATTGATTAAAGTAAGTAATATTTACTGAGGCTATAACCTCGATAATATGCGTGTAAAAATGCGATAGTAAGGACCTCTACAGGTGTTTTAACCACAAGCTTACGCTATGGAAGAAAAGCCCAAAGCGTAAGCTTGTGGTTAAAACACCTGTAGAGGTCCTTACTATTGCATTTTTACACGCATATTATCGAGGTTATAGCCGCAGTAAATATTATTTAATAATTTGTATAATATTCGATTACATGAATTATTAGGTACAAATAAAATTAAAAAAATAGAATAGATTGTTACTCAAAGACGTGAGATTGAGCACCAGAAGCAAACTGATAGACTCAAAAGCTAAAGCCTTACTGGGTCAAAGTTCAATCTATTATTCCCAGATGACAAAATATTCAAATTAAAACACATGCTCATACATATTGTCATTTGTATTTGTTTGGGATAAAAAAACAATTGCTTGAATAAGGCAGGAATTAAATTTTTTCAGGCATAAGAAGTCACTCTAGGAATGAGTCACCAAAATAAAAAAAATATGTAAGTATTAAAAAGCTATCAAGTAACAGAGGATATCGGAAATTTCATTTTTAAAAAAAATCTTTCTACACATTCCACTATTTCTCTGCACACTCCTCAATGTTTTATTAAACAGTTTCAACAATCTAGCAGTCTTTTTCAGAGATATAAAATATGGCATAATAATTATATGTTGAAACATCTCCATATACACAAGCACATGTTCAGATTATTATCATTTATATATGTTTAATACCCAGAAGCTAATCTCTCCATACAGTAGGGCGGCTAAGGGCGAGCCAGAGTAATCAATGGATGCAAGAATATTTGTGCATAAAATCCCCATCTAGTGCCTACTCATCCAATATCCCCAGACTAGTTTCTAGCTTGTGGCCTTCATCAGTGAGAAGCCTTGGATCTGAGAGCACTGAACCTAGATCTTAGGATCTAATGCAACCCTCCAGCAGCCACCTTTTACCTTATTAACTAACTATAAAGCTTTGAGACCAAAATGAAAACACGAAACTATTTTCAATTCAAGCTCATTAACTTGTATAGTTGTACAGATCTGAACTCAGTTCAGCATCCATACTTTTTGGTGTCTTTGGTTTTTTAATAACCAGAGTCATCATAATCCCATTGGGCAGGATTGGTATTAAACCACTAAACATCACATGACAACCATTCTTTATGTTTATACAAGCTGTTTACACAGAGGCTAAACTCTCCATACAGTAGGGCTACTAAGCGCAAGCCAGAGTAATCAATGGAATTAATCAAAGAATGGGGATCGTGCGATGTTTGGTGTTTAATACCTGCATTATATGAATACATATATACTTAATTTTTTTTAAAATGAAAAACAAAAAATATTCAGTTTGTATGTGCTTTGTGAAAAGTACATAAAAGCGGAGTTTGTAAATACATTTTTCAATGTGAATGCAAAAACTTAAAAAGATATTAAACTTCATTTTGGCTCTACAGATTTGTTCATGGTACAAAACTAATAAAACAGTAACATTTCTTTAAAAGTAAACATCACATGACTATCTCCTCTTTGTTATAATCAAACAGCATAGTAATACAAAAATAAAAAATGAAGTGACAACCAAAATCCAAACACAAAATCTAAATACAATTAGATAATGAATATACTTCTAATTTGTAATGTGACTAGTTTTAAAAGTACTTGATAGCGTTACTCAACAAACTGAAAGTAGGTTGTTCTAAGAATGCAGTTAACCAGTACAATTCAAAAACCCCCAGCTATAAATTCAAGTCTTTAAGATATCGTTAATGTTACGTGTAGTCTTAGGAAGAGTTCCATTTAATTTTTAAGCTGCTAAACTTGAGCAATCAAGAGATAAACCGCATACAACAATTTAGGTTGGCATTTCTGGTTTGTTTGTTTTTTTGTTTTTTGGTGGCAAAAATGTAATACTCATTTCACCTTTGGTCAAATTAAACATTTCAATAATTGTATCAAACAATAGTTATATACTAACTTTTCTCTATACTACTGTACCTTAAATACAACTTGAACCCTATTTAATTGCTGTTATATATTTAAAAAAGTGAATCTCTTCCTCCTAGGACATATGCTTTGCTAAGACAAACTGCAGATTTTATTTACTATTCTAAAACCAAAACATTTATATTATATGTGTAATCGCAATGAGAAATATGACCTTGTGACGTAATAACTTTATCACTTGAAAATACAACATATCATGAGTTTCTATTACTATAGCATATTTATAAATACTTTTTTTGAATTAACTGTTTTGAAACGCAGACTCTAAATGTTTAGTTCACAAAGGGCATAGCTGAAAATTTCTTAATGCTCGGAATGATTTATATTTAATCAAGTATTCCCCATCCTCTCAAATTAGGCATAAATACTACTATTGACATTACATACAGATGACAACACACTAATATGTTCATACATTTACATAAAAATATCCAAATAATGACACCTGATAATGTGTGAACTTACCTTAATTGAAAATGCAGAAGAGGATTATTATTTAAAACTAACGTTTGGAGATTTACTAGGCGCCGCATTTGTGGTGGCAGTGTTTCTAATTAAAAATAAAATTTAAAAATTATTACATAAATGCTTTTTTTTTAATATAATTATATTCTAGTTTATTAACAAATAATATTGTACAACAATCAAATTTTGACCAAAGTAAAATTTAATCATTAGCAATAAAGATGATACATCGCATAACTGACTTCCCTTCTTAGAAGACTGTGCCTTCTTTGCTCTCAACCAACATTTTTAAACCCAACTTTCCTGATCTCTATCATCCTAGTCCTTCCCTTAACTTCTTTCTGTATTAAATTTTCATGCACATTTCAACAAATCTCTGTTTTCCATTCCATACTAAGCAATTCCTAATTTCTATTTCTTGCTGGGTTCTTTCTCTCTTCAACAAATCCACTTCATGAACATTAATCATCATATTATTTTGCATGTATATGCGTACAAACACATGCACTTTGCAAAAATAAATATGAAATGTTCTGAATTATAATATCTGAAGTGCATTTCAAGTATTTATAATTAAATTACACTTGATATGTAATGTATTTCAATGGATAATTATTAAATTGTTTCTTATCCATGAATTTAAATAGACTTATATTCTATCATTTTTACATATCTATCATTTACGTTCTCTGGTCTTGAGGAAAAAGAAGGATTAAGAATTTACTGTGTATCTTTAGTGTTAATGTTTTTATTTTTATTTTATATTTTCCCACTATTTACCTTTATTTCATATTTGCTATTCTTTATAAATTATCATTCTATTTACTCTTGTATTCTAATGTCCATAATTTTTGACCCCTAGAAATTTTTTTACCCCTTCATCTCACTTTATAAACAAACATATCAAAAAAAGTGGAAAACTTTTTTATTATTTTATCTCGCTGGTATTACTATTTAAAAAATTTTAACTTACAACCTTCCCCTTTTATAGAAATTTAAATAAACTTTTTCCCCGAATAGTCTTCCAGTACAAATTTCCCAACTTCTCTAAGAGTTGTTTTTCATCATTTGATCCATTACATCTTTTCTTTAATGACACTCGTTACCATATGTTAAGCCTGGAAATTTGTTCTCCTTCTGTAAAAAAAGTGTCTAGATAGAGGATACATTCTCGAAGACATTCTCTAAATGCAGAATATGAAATAATAATATCAGAATGGTTAAATATCTGCTCAAACAGACTAATAGAAACACTGAGTACGAGGATAATTACACCAATTCATTAGTTTAAAAAAATAACATTCATTAATAGCTACAAAATTAGATTGACATTAGCCTTATCTTTTTAAGAGATTTTTCTTAAAATGATGAAGTGCTATCAAAATGATTAATCTCAACAAAAATATTTTTCAGAAAAAAATCTCGGAAAAAATGATATTAACGCTATGACTGTCAACTACAATATAATTCATATTTATTAATATAAATAATGAAATCACTAAAATACACTTCTTTTATCCGCTTTATACAATGCAATACTTTATACATCACACTTGCAAATAACTTGTAGTTTCGACTTTCAACAGTCTTCCTCAAAACTGTAATATACATAATATATTCATAAATATAAATCCTCATTACTATATAAATGTGAAAGTTTATTTGTTTGTTACTCAATAACTCAATAAAATTTGCACCAATCTTGATAAATCTTGCATGATTTTCTTTTCGTTTTTTTTGTATCGAATTATATAGGCTAAGGACTTTTGCTTTATGACACTTGTTTTAAAAACTTTGGTAATTTTCAATATAAAAATACATCAAAATCATAATCTTTTTCAAATGAAAAAAGAGGGCAGCACTACAAAGGTTGGAAATTTTTTTAAAGCGGTACAATATTGTGGCCTGCGTATTGAAATACATACCACAAAAATAGAGACAATCATCGCTTTTGGTAAAGCAAGAGAAAATTTGATTTTTTAAAATTTTTCTCCTTTGCAAGTGCAACATGAACAAAATACCATGATGTTAAAATGTCATATCTATTTTTAAAAATTAGTTTATCACATGAGAAATATATTTAAAGTAAAATCCTAAAAATTGATCAAATTCGGTAGTATAACTAATCGTAAAAAGTTTTTATTTTTTGTGATTTAAATCTCGTGTATTATTATTTCACATAAATAATGTGTAAATGTATAAGTCACAGGAACAGCTACATATTATAATCTTTTATTCTACTAATGCAAGCTAAGCCATGACTGCAATTAGTAATCTATATAATAATAAATTACAAAACAATTTTTTTGCGCATACTAAAACCGCGTGAATTTTTTAGTTTAATTCATTGTGATTTTACGTATTTATATCAAATTAAATAAAAACCCAAATTCACTTCTAATTGTAATTAATTTTAAAAAACCAACTCTAAATGCTTTATATATAACCTATATCTTTACATCTAAAAATCGTCATCATCATTTTAAAATATTACCTTTAAATATGTTTATCATTAAATTTTTTAATAAAATAAAAAAACCAAATGGCTTTATTGCTTGGCTTTCCACAAGAAGTTCGGGTGCTGAAAGTGCTGGAACTGGTATCGATTCAAGGACCTTACGCTCCAAAGTCTGACACTCTAACGCTGCACTAAACCATATATAATAAATAACATAACAAAGTATATATCTATACTATAACATTTAAATAATTGAATAATTAAAATTTGCTGACCCCTACCCCTATCTAATATTTAAATAAATTATTTTTAAAAAAATTTAAAATTTTCCTTTCTCTTACTAATCCAATATGGTGTTGTCTTCTAAAGTACAAACACATCACTATTCTCACTACTTATTCTACTACCGAGTTATCTATTGTATAATTAAGCAGTCAATAAACACAAAGGGATAGCACTATATGTTTGTGACTAATAGATTTCATCTGGATCAACCTGTCTAGCAGTCATCTACTTTCCTTCATACTATGAGCCTTACAGCTTGAAACTGTCACAAGCATTTTAGAGCACTGATGGCACAGAGAACAAACAATTTCCAGATCAAAGTTCAGACTCTCACTTTGGGTGCTTGACATCCCATAATCTTTACAGCATCTAATAAATCGATTACTTTTACATAATATATATACATATAGCCTGAAATTCAAAAAAACCTTAAGATTTTCATCCAAGATGACTTATCTGTATAGTTATATAAATTGAACATTGAGCTAGTCATTAAATAATTTAGTATCCTCAATTCTAAGTTAAATGTAGTCACCCCTCCATCATTAGAATAAGCTAACCAACAAAATATCATAAGATTTTCTCGCCTATATTCAACATATGTTTTTAGGAGCCATAAATTTCTTCACAGCCATATATTGTCAATGTGAATGAATAATCAATGGATACCATGTAGTAATGCTCTATTTGCATTCCTATACTGCTTCCTATCTAATGATATTCATCAGTAAGAAGCTTGAACTATTTACACCCAGATATTCAGCAGCCATCTTTATTTCAATTATACTCTCAGTTTAGCCTAAAATTCAAAAACACTTTTAAGATTATGAACCCAAGCCAACATGATTGAATAGTTATATAGGCCAGCAACTATTTTTTTTTTTCTACAAATAAGATTGTTTTCTCGATGAATTAAAATAGACAACTTCCATATTTTTCCATTCTTTTGTATTTCATAAGTAATTTCATACAAATAAAGATACAATAAAAGACAAATAACCCCCAAGATGCATTTCGTGCTGAACTAGCACTCATCAGTTGAGCAAGGTCATCATCTCTTATATATATCTTTATTTCATGAAGAGTATTTATGTAGAGCAAATTGTCTCATTTTTATTTTCAAGCGTCAATTTTCTCAACTCCCAACTTTTACGTTATCAACTTTTTGATAAACACATAATGATTATTACTAATCATTTATTAAACTAGAGATTTTCTCTAGCACAGATATAAACTTTAATCCAAGTTAAAGATTAATATATCTGATTTTCAGCACACCCACATGGCCATTTACGTTTCTTCTTCTCCCGTGTGTAATATCTTTTTTATAGATAGACAACTTCCATATTTCTTCATTCTTTTTTATTTCATAAGTAATTTCATCTAAATAAAGATACAATAAAAGACAAATAACCCCCAAGATGCATTTTGTGCTGAACCAGCACTCATCAGTTGGGCCAGGTCATTATCTCTCTTATATATATCTTTATTACATGAAGATTATTTATGTAGAACAAATTGTCTCATTTTTATTTTCAAGCGCCAATTTACTCAACTCCCAACTTTTACGTTATCAACTTTTTGATAAAAAAAATTAATTAAAATAGAAAAACATTTAAAAAGTAAAAAAAAAGGAATACTCACCTAATTTATTATTGCTTAAGTCGAGATGAAATAAATCGGATAAATTGATGAATAACTGATTAGGAATGGAATCAATGCTAAAAAAAAAAAAAGTTTTAACAATTTCATTATTTTTTTATCTACTTTTCTAAGTCTGTAGAATTTTATTATCTGTTAACTGTGTGTGTGACAAAAACATTAAGTTAGCATAGATCAATATATATGTAATTAATGTAGTAACCCACCTCCACTCCCCCAGCTATAAATAAATAACACTGTTGACAAAAGGTTAAGAATAGCGTGGATTCCTCAATTCGTTAAGTTTTCAATGTTTATAATTTTACTCTGCCAACACTGATGGAAATACAGAATGAACTCAATATATATTAGCCAGATAAAAACATGGCATTAGTAATTATTAAATTAATAACCAATTACATAATAATGAATTGAATATCATTTTTAATGACCTTGTTTTAAAAATTAGATAGAATTTAATAATTATAAACATTATATTAACATAGCTCAAACATATAAGTAATGAACCTAAACCACTCTCCCCTCAGGCTATGAGTAAATATAATATATATATATATGCTTAATACAGAGAGCGTACTAATAGCTCAAACAAGCTCTTAATTGATAAATGCGGTAAGAGAAAATTTAAAATCTCTATCCGAAATACTCTTACCCCCAGACCAACTGGTTTGAACTTATGGCTCACCTCATTGAGGATCTAGAAATATTCAGACACTAGATCTAAAATATCAACTCAAACACAGCACTTATTTTTTACGTATTATTTAAGTAGAAACTCTGAAGTTTTCGGATATGAAAATGTCTTTTACTCCAGCTACCTAACTTAAATAGCTATATGGGGCTGAACCAAATTCAGATCTACCATATATTAATAGCCTCAAAGCCTTAAAGGTAAAATGATAATTATCAATAAAAGTAATGTCACGTTATATACGACTTGCTTTATTGATAATATATGCTTAAAAATATTATTTTAAGAACCATTCAAAGTATATACAATATAAGACATGCAGAAATAAATAAATACTAGAGCAGGTTTTAAAATAAATATTACAAGTCATCTAAATGGTAACAAAAAGAACTAAAATGAACAAAATATCTGACACTAATAAATACATTTGGAGGGAAAAGATATTTAATACATAAATATAACAGAAGTATATCCATAAATGAATCAGATATCTCTGACTAGCAAAAATCTTTAAACTAACATATAATAAAGATTCTAATAAAATATAGCATGATTTTCTCTGCTTCAACTTAATGTACGCCTTTTAGAAACAATTAGGCCTTCTATTCTAAATTTTAGTAATTAATAAACTTTAGATCATAGTACTTTTATATCTCCATCCCCAAATGAATTTTTCACTTACACTCTTCATCGATGAAAATTTTAAAGCTTCTCGCTGATGAAGAACATACAAGCCCGAAACTAAACTAGAAATAAGAAAATAACCCTGCCATCTGGTGTAATACTGAATAGTCAAGCTTACAATAGATGGCTCTGAAATTAAATTTAAGAACTGCTTTTAAAAGCAATATAGATTTTATTGGCTTTCAGAATGAAAATAAAATTAAAACAGGCAAAACTCACTATACGTATTGCCACTCAGTGCAAGCTAGAGTAATCAATGGATGCCAGAGGGCTTGTGCATAAAATCCCCATCTAGTGCCTACTCATCCAATATCCCCAGACTAGTTTCTGGCTTGTGGCCTTCATCAGTGAGGAGCTTTGGATCTGAGAGCACTGCACCTAGATATGTATAGTGAGTTTTGCCCGTTTTAATAACAGTTATAAGCAAGCATAAGAAATGATGATCATGTGATGTTTATTGGCTTAGAATGAAAATAACTATTAGATAAAAAAATAAAAAAATTCTATTAGTTGCAGAAAATTAAAACAAACTGTACAAAGTTGATTTTTCCCTCCTAAAACAAATTTCCTGAAAATGACATGGAATTTAATAAAAGATGATGTAAAATTCTTTTATTACGAAAAAGTGCTTATGATAGTTAAATAAGATTCTATTTAGAATACTAATAACAATTATAAATTATTAAATAAGTCAATTGAAAATTAATGCTAAGGATAAAAACGAGTTCATCATTACGAAAGCAACTGTCAATAAAAAAAAAAACATGGAAAATAAATAGTATTTGCTTAACCCTATCTTGTTAGAACTTGAAAGATACTTTTCATGCCTAAACTAACATTTAATTTCAAATTAAAATATAGTAGCATTGGTTCCTGTGCGTACACATGGTGAACAGCGCCATCTAGCGGCTGGAACTTGCGTCGTCTGCTTTTGGCCCCCTAATCTGAATATTTCTGTGGTTGCCACGGAAAACAGCGCCTCTTGCGGCCGCATTACATGGGGATGATAACAACCGTAGCATTTTTACCTAATTGAAATCCAGAAGTAACATCTATTAACTAATAATGACTAATGCTTTATCTCTTCATTATTAATTCCTGTGCTTGATGATTATTATTATTTAGATTTTTTCTAATTGTTACTGGATTGTTATCCTTATTCTATATGTACTATGTGTGTATATATATACATAATATTAAAAACTTTCATAATGCAAAAGATTAACCAACTTTATTTGGAGTGAAGATATTTCAAATCACCATATCTAAATAATATACAAAGCTTCGGCTAGAAACAATGTTTAGTTACCAGGCTGACAAAAATTGATTCCATCTTGGTCTTCTGCTAAATTCTTATATAGGAAACCCAATCTAAACTAAGTTACTTTTGCCAGCATAACAATTAGACATTATTGCTGTGAAACTTAATGTTATTCAAATATGGTGATATTTGGAACGTCTTCAAATATATAACAAAGAAGCCTGAATATATTACTAAGACAATTTACAAGTAAGATTCTCAAAGAATCATTTAAATAAATTTATAAATAATTCCCATCTTTCGTTATATCGATGCCAATCCATTTTGTCTGATAAAAGATTTATTTAAACGTTTCTGTGGGGATCACCTTTTATCTGACAAAATAAATTGGTACGATCTAACAAAGGGGCAACTATGATTCTTTGGGACTTTTGCTTGTAAATTGTCTTTTTTTTTATCTGACAAAATAAATTGGTATGATCTAACAAAGGGGCAACCTTACGATTCTTTGAGAATTTTGCTTGTAAATTGTCTTATTTTTTATCTGACAAAATAGATTGGCAATGATATTATTTGCAAGTTTATTTAAATAACTGTTTGGAATCTTCCTTGTGAATTGTCTTAAAACATATTTGGACTTCTTTGTACCCTAGAAATAGGTTTACATTTTTAATGTTATAAGATTTGATAAGCTATAAAATTATTTTAAGTGCTCATTAAAATAATATATTAAAGTAAAATTAATTAATAATATATATTGTACCATTTTTTGCCTGATCTATTTTATTAGACGTGTAGGGCCGTATGATTAGGTTTGTGTGTCTGTTAAAAATATATTAGTTATCTCCCACGCACACACCTAATCTATGTTATTGCATATAACCATTTAAGATTTAGCGTAAACATTGTACATTTCCAAGTAATGCAGTCCTAATTATAACAAACTAACCCATACATTCTTGTAAAAATCACCAGCAATGACATGCGGTGATTAGCATTATCTATCTGTTACCTAACGTAAGTAAGGACAATTTGACTTCCTAAAATAGATGCTAACTTTCATTCACATTGACGCCTTTAATAGTTTAAATTTATTTTTTTTTTATTAGGCATCAGGATTCTACTTAGACATCCCTATTAAATCGACAATGGAAGTATGATATATATATATATCTTTTAATACCCTGAATAATAAACCTGAAATACAATAAAGTGTGTTGTCATCAACAGTTGAATTTTTAAAAAAGATCGCTGAGAGAATATATTTATGAGGCTTAAACAAATGACACGTAATTCTTTTTTTCTTATTAAGAGCATATTTATTTCAAGGTAACAAAAATAAAACATATTATAATAATTATAACAATCCACTGACCATATTTATAATTCATTATAATCCAGTAATTAATTATTTTTTTATAGTTTATGTGACATGGGTAATATCTTCAAAAGTTATTTCAATAAATATTATAAGTTCAAAGTTTAATTTCTTACTGGTAAGATTGTTCAGGAAAATAGTTCCTTTGTAATAAATATAATCCTCGGCTTTTACTCTGCGATCTGTACATTAAGTTCCAGCTTTGACGCAATGCTTCTATTTTAGGAGGTGACGACTTCATTCTTCTAAATCATTATAATGATGTCCAAGGGAAAGGAAAAACCGGCACTGTGCAGGCATTCTAGCCGCCCACCTGAATATTGGCAACTATCAGGGGATAATTCTGCATCATGCGGTGTATCCCAAATTTCTTCTTCAAACTTTTATTTTTCATTAGATTTTTGTTCTCAAAGTTCTCTTTCTTGTAACTATCGGGGCCATATTTAATTACCAATGTCATGCTTTGCAGAACTTTTATCAATCTTTAAAATCAGTAGTCGCTTTTATTATTTAAATTTGCTCTTTTCCTTTTTCTATTGAAAGTCAAAAAAAACACAATATATATTGGCTCACCTAACATATACTTTCTTTTTTCTTTTATATTTCATTCTCAGCAAAATCTCCAAATTCAACTGCCAACACACCTTGCACTGTTGCAATATATTACGATGATATAAATAAAAAATAATATGCAAAATATATCTGACATAGGAGAAGCAATTGAGTTTCTCTATTCCACTGTCAATTTTTATCAACCTAACTAATCCACTATATATGATAATACTACACCCACATTTTCCAAATACATGTACAGAAAATTCACATTATGCACTATACATATGCCAATTAACATCACATGATCACCATCTCTTATGCTTGCTTATAACTGTTATTAAAACAGGCAAAAACTCACTAAACATATTGCCACACTGCATGCCACAAGCCAAAAACTAGTCTGGGGATATTGGATGAGTAGGCACTAGATATGGATTTTATGCACAAGCCTTCTGGAATCCATTGATTACTCTAGCTTGCAGTGTGGCAATATGTATAATGAGTTTTTGCCTGTTTTACTATACATATGTTTATGTTTAATAAAGTTTTGCAAATGTCAATTTTTAATTAATAAAGTGTTATTCTATGTTAAAAATCATCTAAATTTTTTATTTAAATATTAAGCTATAAAAGGTCTACTCTGATGCCTGTACTTTTATTTGTATATCTATAAAATTATCTCTAAATATAACAAAACATACAAAAAAAAAATGTGTTTGTTTCTATAATTAGTTTTTCTACGTAACTATAATAGTGCAGAGAGACTACTCTCCAAACAATAGCACCACTCAGTGCAAGACTTAGTAATCAATGGATCATAAAATCCCTATCTAGTATCTACTCATCCAATATCCCCAGACTAGTTTCTAGCTTGTGGCTTTCATCAGTGAGGAGCCTTGCATCTGAGAACACTGCACCTAGATCTTAGGATCCAATGCAACCCTCCAGCAGCCATCTTTTGCCTTATTTGCTAACTATAAAGCTTTGAGTCCAAGCTCATTAGCTTATACAGTCATATAGATCTGAACTCGGTTCAGCATTCATAGTTTTTTGTGTCTTTGGTTCTTTAATAACCACAATCACCATACACTGAGTAGCGCTACTGTAAGGAGAGTTTAGCCTCTGTGTAAACAGCTTGTGTAAGCATAAAGAATGGTGATCATGTGATGTTTGGTGGCTTAAATATAATAGTAGTTATATTTCAAATTATTCATAGCAATTGCTGCCCTAAATTTATTTTGCACTGTCTAACGACTTCATTGCCACTGCAATATATTTTGTCATATTAAGAAAAATTCAACAATGCACTTCTTATTCATTTTGCTTCTCATTATAAGCCTCATGTCTAGAAACAGGGCTAGGCAGATCAATTTTGATACTTGAAACATGCCTTAAAAAATGTATTTTATAAAATTACTGAATACTTACTTATAAGGGCCTAATAAACACAATGACGAATGAAATAGAAAAAAAATATGAATAAAATACAAACAAAAACACAAAAAATGTGAAGTAACAGGAGAGGGGTTTATATTCTTTACAATAAAAATACACCTTTACCCCGCTTAGCGATTATCTACTTAGCGATATTTCGCAATAGCGATCATCATCAATTTGTACCCACTACTTTGATGTGCAATCGATTATTCGCTATATCGATCAAGAAAAATTTAAAAAAAAAAAAAATTTGGCAGCCATCTTGAATTTTGCGTCACTGATGACGTCAGTGATAGCTATATTATACCCAAAAACAAAAGTATATTATTGTAATATGTATACAGGTAATGACTTTGCTGTAATTCTATACACATACAATATTTTATTCATAAAACCCTTAAAATATCTATAATTACTTTATCTATAATACATCATATATAATAAATAACACAGCAAATGTTCATCCACTTTTTCTTTTAAAAAACATATATATGTTCTACAATAATATCAACAAATTAAAAATCCTTCTCCTTTTTCTTTTCAAAAACATTATTTTCTTATCTCAATACTAAACATATACAGTATATATATAATACAAAAATACCATCATCACAAACTTTCAGGAAAACATTAAATATGAATATTAAGCTGAGTGTGTGTGTTTCTGAAATACGATATATTAATTTTAGAAAACCTGGATAATTATATAAAAATAGTTGTTGATTTTGTAACTTCGTTAATCAGAAGAAAAACAACATTTTAAAACGATGTCGAATTAGAAAAGTTTAAAAAAAAACAGATTGCATTTAATTAAAAATCTTTCTACTCGAACAGTGGGGGGGGGGGGGGGCGTTATTACATTACTAAAAACATACAGTAAGAAAAATAAACCTACCTGTATGTTTTAGAAAATTAGAAGTTAGATTTTTTACTTTGAAAATAAGTTGATTTTTTTTCCTATATGTTCAATTAAATAATTAATAATTAAACATTGTTTTTTAATTTGAATAATTTCACATAAGTAATAAAATAAAAGGAAAGTAGTAATATATACTGTAATATAATTTTTAAAAAAAAGCACTTCAGTATAGATTTTTTTTTCATTACGATGAAAAACTTCCGCAGAAGAATATAAAAACTTGTAAATTCAAATTTAGTTTCATTGCTGGTCTGTACTTTTTAAAGTGAAAATATGCATTTTTTTTCCCAGTGATATAAAACTTTTCTTTTTAGATACCGTATTTAGTCATCATTGTCATGAAAAAATCAAGAAAATCTTTGAGCTTGGAAATCAATGTGGATATTTTACGTCACTGGAACCGACCAATTTTTTTCCCATAGACCCCCATTATAATTACGTATTTTGTCTACGATATTCTTGCTTAACGATGAGTTTTGGAGGACCAATTGCCATCGCTAAGCGAGGTAAAGGTGTACCTCCACATTCCTTTCTCTAACCTTTTTTTTTTGTTTAATTTAATTTCGATAATTTTCTACTATTAATTTAATAACAATTACTTTTTAAAATAGTAAATTCCATTTTGATGCATATTCTAGTTCAGCGCTTGAGACAATTGTCTTGCCTACCTTTGGAATTAGCCCTGAAATCATGTCATTTATTAAAATAATTAACTCATGTTAAAATAATAATAAAATCTGGTAATTGTGAAAGTTTAAAGGACTGTTTTAAAATATTATCTAAGTAGTAAAAATATGCGAAGTATAGAGAATATATTAACGGTATTCTCTCTGCTTTAGAAGACATCATGTTGTCGACTACAGGCAATTTTTAAGAGTAGCATTTCTCCAAAAATGATCGACTATCAATTTACTGTTTTTCAGTTTGTTAATAGTCTATTAATTATCGTGATAAAGAAGTTCACGTTACTGTTGGGTTATTTTTTCTTCCTTCGTCAGCAATCTTTCTAAGCATAATATACTTTTGTAATAAATTAGGCCGTTTCCTAAAATATCCAAAATAAGATAATTTAAATCTGGATATTGCACTTCAAGCATGATGTAAATATATTGTATATTAAGATTACATTTAGGTCTATATATAAAGATTTGTATATATCTTGTTTATATTTAATAATTTGAAATGGATTCCAAGAGATTATAAAAGACCTAAAATGAGTTTGAGTATGTATATATCTTGCCTTATATTTCATAACAAGTTGGATTCTGAAGAGATTATAAAAGATCTAAAAAGAGACCACATGTGAGATGGATGGATAAAATAAGGAAGTGTGATGGAGTAATATGGAGAAGAGAGCCTAAAAATTGGAGAAGACAGATTGAACATGGAGAGACCTTCATTCTGGAGGGAATCGATAATGGTTGAAAATAATGATGATTACTTGTGGAAGGAATAACAATAGCTAAAATATTAATTCAAGCATTAATAACAAATATAATATCAACAAAACATCACATGACACCTATTTCTATAGTGTAATTTTCACTACTCTATTCTCACACAAGGTAGGGACTGGTTTCTATTCGTTTTTATCACCTTGTGGAGGAATGTAATCATAACAGATGATGAAAGGCATGTAAAAAAAAATCTATGACTAATAAAAATTATTAATCACATGATACAATGCCATTTAGCATTAAATTATCTTTTCTCACCACATTTATGTCAGCTAGCTTTAATGATCAATAGATCCAAATTGATCCAGGTGCATTGCTTCCAGACCCAAAAGTTCCTTATTGATAAAAGCCATAAGCTAGAAACTAGTCTGGGAATATTAGATAAGACAGTACTAAATAAGAATTTACTAAGCACTACCATCTGGCACCTATGATTACTAAAGCTTACACTAGGTGGCATAAATGAAGTTAGAAAAAAAAGAATAAATATAATAACAATCAATATTAATAGCAGTTGTAATAACAAAAATAATAAAAAATGTCAGTGAAAAAAATTATTTAAAGACTTACGTATTATGACTTAGGTTGAGCACCAAAACATTCCTCGCATTTTCTAGTTCAGCAGGGACTTTGCTGAGATTATTATGGCTCAAATCCTGAAATATATAAATAGGTATCAAATAAATTTGGAAAGATACCAGCCCCAATTGTTATGCTTATGACTACCATACTACATGAACAAAATAATGAATCATTCTACAAGATACAAGCTTCACAGGAATAACCTACTTTGTCAGCTGCTTTGGAATATTACCAATAATAATCCACACAAATACGACAATGGGTAGTCTTATAAAAATACTTTAATATCATCTGGCTTGGTGTTAAAGTACGAATATTTAACATTGCAGTCGTTTTTTATAAATAAACATATTGCCAATGCTGCTATATGTTAATCAAAGTAAAGTCAAGCGTGGTGGCCTAGTGGTTAGCATAGCTGCCTTCCAAGCAGCTGGCCCGGGTTTGCTTCCCAGTCAACGCATTTGACATAGGAAAAAAAAAAAAGTAGAGACATAGATTTATTTTATTAATAAACCATGACTGAGAAAGCTAACATAAAATATGTAATAAATAGAATAATGTAGCTTAAATTTTTGTAAATAAACTACCATTGTGGGTAAAACATTCATTTCTATATATGTACTAAATTACAATGCCTATTCAACTTCAAGTTCATATATATTGCTTACAATAACTCCCCTCATATACACTTTAATGCAAAAAAAATTTAAATATAATTCTTTTATTTTCCTAACAGTTTCAACTGTCCTGCAGTCTTCATCAGAGCATTCTTAACCTCCTCTACCTTTTAAAATAACTATAAATGAGTATATGAGGGGAGTTATTGTAAGCAATATATATGAATATATGAAGGAAATGCAAAAAAAGTAAAGGAGAAGAATAAGAATCAACTTCAAGTTCCTAGTCAAATTTCTTATTAGTGTAATATACCAATTGCCTTTGTTGTGTTATATAAAACCAGTGATCAGCAATTTAAATCACAGCATATTATCCCGAGTTTGAAGCAACATTCCAACTATTGTATAAAGTTAAAAGACACTTTCATCAAATTAATTTTACTAAAGTAAGTTCTTTAGTGATAAATTATTAAATGTATCTATGAATTGTGGTAAATGTGTTGTGATTGTTTAAGGTACGGCTACATTTTCATTTTATTTTCTGTTCACTTGAAAAGGTTCTGGAAGTCAATAGAACCAATTGGTAAGTTATACTAAGAACAAATTTGGCAAGATGTTTAAATTTAAGATGGTCAATTTTCAACTTATAAATTGACCACAATGTTAACTTCATTGTAAAATAGTGGTCAACTTCACATAAAATTGACATTTAAATAAAATTTATTTGCATTGCCAAACTAGTTTCCATTCCTTGTAAGAAACGTATCAAGATATTAACAAACTATTCCACAGCTCTTCCATTCAGTGGTCATCACTGGAAAAAATACATACAAACAATAATATATATATATTAATAAATAAACGCAAACTTATTACTTTCTATTTTCTACTGTATAAAATCAATTCTATATAAACAATATTTTAAATCCCATTTTTAGAGCTTCCAATCATTTACCAATGACTAATCATTTTCCACCTAAATGCACTAGACTTTTAACCATGTTGATACAATTTTTCTTATCTCCCTGAATATAAAACAGGCAAAACTCACTATACGTATAGCCACACACAGCAAGCTAGAGTAATCAATGAATGCCAAAAGGCTTATGCGTACCATCTAGTGCCTACTCATCCAATATCCCCAGACTAGTTTCTGGCTTGTGGCCTTCGTCAGAGCCTCACTGACGAAGGCCACAAGCCAGAAACTAGTCTGGGGATATTGGATGAGTAGGCACTAGGTGGGGATTTTATAACAAGCCTTCTGGCATCCAGTGATTACTCTAGCTTGCTGTGTGTGGCTATATGTATAGTGAGTTTATCCTGTTTTAACAACAGTTGTAAGCAAGCATAAGAAATGGTGATCATGTGAAGTTTATTGGCTCCCTGAATATACAAAGCCTTATACATTTTTTTTGTAATTTTTGATTTGCGGATATAAATAAAATCCAATAAATAATTAGGAATTTAATCTGAAGAAATCATGGATAGGAATCTGTAAGAGATCATTTTAATTCCACAAAAATAGCTATTTTTAATTCATTCCATACCTAGTACATTTTCAATATTTTAGTATCCTATTCATGGTGGTGAATAGTATATTTGGCGCCATCAACAAAAATTTATATATTAGTATTAGGGAGATAGTTCTTCACATATTTTGGATTAACAATGGAATCATACTTAGCTTTTTTTCCAAATCAACCTTGTGTTTGTAAATAATATTAATTACCTCAAGCCTAAAAATGTGCTTGATCTCGATTTCATATTCTAAAAATTTATTAATCTGAAGCAATTAACTTATTTAAAAGTTCTTTAATATTAAGGGTGTGTGGGATTAAGTGGAATTGTGGGCAATGCTTAGGATAAATTTATTAGTCCTTTACACTTGAGCGGTTCGTTTGTAGCAGTGAAACTACTGGTTGTGTATTAAGAGTTTATTTTCTTTGGCTAGTCTGAATAAGTTGTGAATTTGGGATAAGTTTGAATATAGAAATATAAATAGGGCTTGTTTTAATTTTATTATATAAATGCAACTTTGTGTTATTCTAGGGTCTGAGTTAGCCCAAATTTCGCAGACAAATTCAAACAGGCATTCCTTTTCAAAATTTCTAATTGAAAAACAACACCTGAACAATCCATCTCTTTGAGTCTATTCTTTATACAATTTAAAATTCCATTAAGACCTAATGAAGTTTTATAACTTATTACAATATCATTGTGGCATATATCTGTTTTTAACAGACTTATTTATTCCTTGAGTAAAAGGTATTGAATTCCGTCTAATATTCTTGATATTTTTATTATAATTTTTTATACAAAAATTTATAAAATATTTCTACATATTTATGGGTAAAGCTTCTTTTATAACCAATTCCATAAAGTTCTTTGATTTATGATTTTATATTTATTTTCTTAACATGGCTATACTTATGAAGGCTATCATTTTTATATAAAAACATCATTATTCCCACTAACTGATGCTCCTCAAAGACCCAAAGACTTATAGTTAATATAATCTTGAACCTTTGTGAAAAAAGAGATGAATTTGAAAAGTTAAGAAGTTACGGTTCATTATTAATTCAAAATATGTGATAAACCAGCACTGTAATAGAAATGGAATAAGTAAAAATTGAAATTTGAATATTAATAATGTACAAATTAAAATCATCATGTCTAGTATGTTAATCAATGTTATAACTATGATACAAAAATAGTGAAAGTGTATAAGGTATAGAATAAATTACGAATGAACTAGCTTTGTAGAGCTAAATGACCTTTTTTCAGAATTGAAATCTTGATCTCCGCAGAATTAATTTGTATTTATTTCTTAGATTTTATTACATATATTTGTGCAGACTTTTTAAAATTAAATATATCTATACATTCTCAGATACGACGGCTTCTCATATGATAGCTTGTTTTATTACAAGAACCACAAAAAAAATCAACTAACCCCTAGCTTATGCAATGTTTGTCAGGAGCAATGTGATGCAATGCATCATGGCTTCTTTCTCAGAGTCAGGAATCTCTCAGCCCACTATGCCCAGAGAAGCCTGTTAGCTACTTTATCTTTCTTTCCATTCGCTATCCTAAATTTTTCCCATATTCTTCTCTATCCTGCTCCATCCCATTTCCACAACATTATCTTTATCCAGCTAAATCCCCCTTACCTTTTTTCAAACCCAGCATAAAAATGAAGAAGCCACTTTCGGTATAATCACTTTGCTTATTCTCCCAGAACTTCATTATTTGTACTTTCATGCCTTCCTTACACAACTTGCAGACTAAATCACCCACATTTCTCCATTTATGTGTATATTCCCTTGTTGCCAACAATCCTGTTTGAGCCTTAAACAATAAACAGCTTTCCTTGCTATTATCATATATTAACTCACACCCAACATTCTGATTTCTTCTATATATTGTAACATTTAATTATATACATTGCAAATATATTGGCATTTGATAAAAGCTAAAAAAATAAAAGTAAATTTAGATTTTTTTTTGACTAATTTTTTTTTTAAAAAAAAAATAACGTACATGAAAGTTAAATTATTCTTTCGTTTTTTTTTATGTAATTAGAAATAAAAGTTAGAATTGGAGAGAACAAAAGACACAAATTACCAATCTAGATAAGAGAAAGTAAAAATATTTCAACTAATTAAAGATGGCAGAATTATGCTCAAAAAAATAAAGACTTTGTAACATAAATTTTATAAAGAATATATAAGATTATCAACGTATATTTTGACAAACAAAAGATATGCGCAGAAGTAAAAGGAGGGATTCGGTTGGAGGAAGGGCTTGTTCGTTGGTTTCTCTAGTTGGTCTTGGATAACAATAATATATCCAAGATCACTCTACGCTGAAGTAATTTGGCATGGCGGAGTAAACCGGAGCTTCTGAAGACATCGTGCCTGAAGATGTATACCAGAAAAGCTTTCGTGACCGACTAGGAGAATGGACTGCAAGATCAACTAATAATCAAAGGCCGTGAGCTCATTTTAACCCGAAAAACTATGCATAGTTATCTACAACCATCGTGAATTCACTAAAACTTACCGGTAAGTTATGCTTCATTATCCTGATTGTGACAAAAGTAACGTTTGCAAACAATTCTTAAAAATATGTTTAAACAATCCCGATAGAGACATTAAATTTCTTGTGCAAGAGACATTCATTTTTAAGTAACTTTCTAGAAGAAATTTGGAAGTGAACTGTAATTGTAAAATTGTTTTTTATTAATTGATTCACGTCTGATTTAAGTGTGTTCTCTCCAATTTATTTGATAAATAATTTATTTCAAACATTTTTTAATCTATTAGAATAAAAATATTTCTAATACCAATTTTCATTTGTGCGTTATTAATAATAGTTATTATTTTTTATTATTAAATTTATTATTAGTTTAGGAAGATTTAAGAATGTAATTTACCTTTGCCAATATGTTTGAATAAGCCCAGGAATAATAATCTTAAAAAAATAATTCTCGTTACGGTATGATGTAATACCGATTAGTTTAAAAATATATTTTCTTTTTAATTTTCGAGATGCTATGTGATGGTTCAGTGGGTTCTTGCAGAACTCTGGCGCCTTTCAAATAAATTAAAAGCTGATGTCGTTGATAGCATAATTCTCAACAATTACAAGGCCGAGTTGATCAGGAAATATAGCTATGTTTTTAATAGAAATCGAAATACAACTTTCTTCTCTTTAACATAGCTTGATCAACTCGCGCGCAATTTATATTAGCATGTAGAGGCCTCGCAAAACGTTATAATATATTTAAACTCTTTTTACCCTCCATACTAGTTCTCTATCTCTCCAACTCCCTAGTCTTTATTAATACATCTATTCTTTTATCCCATTCCTTACCACTATAACACTCAATAATTTTCTTAACACAATCATCCCACCTTTTGTATAAGTATACTGACATAGTTTTTATCCATGTGATGTGATGTGACGTACTGTAGCTTCTCCTTAAATGAAGTCAAGAATCTCTCAGCAATTATGCCCAGAGAAACCTGTTAGCTACTTTATTTTACAGCCCCCACTCTAAGTTTTCCAATATTCTGCTCCATCCCATTTCCACAACATAATCTTTGTCAACTCTATGGTCTTTATATCTAAATCCTCCTTATCTTTTCCCAAACCCAGCATAAAAACCAATAATCCACTTTCTATATGATCACTTTTTTCATATTTATTCTTCCATAGCTCCATTATATGTGTCCTTTCTGTTTTCAAAAATCAATTTTAATTCTCTGCTGCCATCTACTGTAAGTTTGAGTAATCAAAAGATACTAAATCATAATGCTTATTAAATCCAAATAGACAAACTAACACCGAATATGTATTTAATAAGCATTACAATCTAGTATTTACTCATTAATCAAACTTGCAATAGATGGCAAAAGTTCACGACTTTCTCTGGACTGATAAAGAAATTAACTGTTTTCGTATAATGAATATGATGTAGCTAGAATAGTATGGAAGGAAATGGCAGTAGCAGGGTTAACCTATGGTAACAATGTGTTATGTGTTAATAAAGGATGTTAGATTACTTAGAAAAAGTACAAAGAGAAGTAGGAAGTCATGCATTAAATGCAAATGTGTAAACAGCAAGGGGGGCAATTCAAGGAGAAATAAGATGGTCAAGTTTTTATATGAGAGATGCAAAAAGTAATGAAAATGTTTGGTAGATTGCAGTTTATGGATAATAAGAGAATAGCCAAAATAGTATTTAATTGGGTTATGAGTAAAGGGCATGCAACAAGATGAGTAAGAAAGGTACTATGGTAAGCAGAAGATTTGGATAATGAATTTATATCAGTATACTTATACAAAAGATGAGATGATTATGTTTGGGAGAAATTTTGAGTGTTATAGTGGCAAGGAAGGGGATAGAAGAATAAATACATTAATAAAGAATAGGAAGTTGGAGAGATGGAGAACTAGTATAGAGAATAAAAAGAGTTGAAATATATAAAGAAGTAAACAGAATTTAAGGTGAGAGTTAATTTGTGATAATAGCAAGGAAAATAGTTTGCTGTTTAAGGCTTGAACAGGATCTTTAGCAACAAGGGAATATACAAATAAATAAATAAATGTGGGTGATTTAGTCTGCAAGTTGTGTAAGTAATGCATAAAAAATATTAAGCAAGCAGAAAGGATACAAATAATGAAGTTGTGAAAGAATAAAGATAAACAAAGTGATTATACAAAAAGTGGGTTCTTGGTTTTTATGCTGGGTTTGGGAAAAGATATGGGGGATTTAGATATAAAGACCATGGAGTTGAAAAAGATTATGTTGTGGAAATGGGATGAGCAGGATAGAGAAGAATATGGGAAAAACTTAGGGCAGGTAATGGAAAGGGAAGGTAAAATGGCTAACAGGTTTCTCTGAGCATAGTGACTGAGAGATTCCTGACTCTGAAAAAAAGTCGCATCGTATTGTATGCTTTTTTCAATATTACTTTTATTTACTCTATTTTAGGGAAATCTGTTGGAAGTTTAAGTAATCGAAAACACATTGTATGATAGTGCCACATTCAAATCTTCAGACTAATATCTGGTTACTGATCTTCATCAATTACATCCAGCAGCCAACTTCCTTTATACAAGCTAATGATCTGAGCCTCAGATTTTAAATGCAAGTTTATTTAAATAGCTATATAGTTCTGATAGCATACTAGTATCCACATATTTTGGTGACCTCAATTATATTTTGATGGCAGATACCTGACAAAGATAGTATATACCAAATAAATCATCAGTACCCAACTTCCTCAGCTTCCTTCCAACATCCATATTATTAAGACAAGTACTTCATTCTATATACTACAGCGACATCTAATGTGACTTTTAGTAACTAATGGGTACTAGATAGTCATGCCATATTTATACTATTTTCCATTCATTAAAAAGATCACTAACAAGATGAGTTGGTGTTTTTTTAAATTTGACATCAAGATATCATATTCCAAAAGCAGGTTTGGTATTAAACCACTAAACATCACATGATCCCTATTCTTTATATTACACAAGCTGTTTATACAGAGGCTAAACTCTCCATACAGGATTATAGTGACTAGTTATTAAAGAACCAAAGACACCAAAAAGTATGAAATGCTTAACTGAGTTCAGATTTATATGACTATAGAAGCTAATGAGCTTGAATTGAAAACATTGTGTTTCAAATTTTGGACATAAAACTGCTGGAGGTCGCATCACACCATAAGATCTATGTGTAGTGCTCTCAGATCCAAGGCTCCACACTAATGAAAGCCACAAGCTAGAAAGTAGTCTGGGGATATTGGATGAATAGGCACTAGCTAGGGATTTTATGCACAAACCTTGCATCCATTGAATACTCTGGCTTGCACTGAGTGGCACTACTGTATGGAGAGTTTAGCCTTCGGGTAGCTTGTGTAAGCATAAAGAATGGTGATCATGTGATAAATCTTAATATCCTTGATAGGTATATAGGATGTAAAAATCAGCATCTGACTTTCATAATGGACTCTCTGTTTAATACATGACATCCTGCAATTTCTTCCAAAGCTATACAAGAATGCAATATTTAACGTATTTATTCCATCATTAACATATATTCAGAAAATATACCTAAATATGACAAAATAGAAGAATGCCCAGAAGATTACCCAGAAAAAATAGACAACCAGTTTGACACAAATGGTTTCATTTTGGTACAACATTCAAAAATTTATGAACAGTATAGATTTAAAATATGTCAGTGAAATTCTCCAAATATTTAATATTAAATCTGTAAGTATACACACACAAGTTTCATAAATGTCTCAAAATATATAAATAAATATCAATATAACATTGAAATTTTATTTTTATTTCTTATTTAAAAATACGTACCACTACGGAGAGATCTTCCAAATTGAAAATATCCTCGGGAATGGAAGAATTTTTCAGTTTATTATGCCGTGCGTTCAGAGTGCGTAAACAAGGCAGAGCAGAGATGTCACCATGGAGACTAGTTAAATTATTTCGCACTAAAGATAGATGCTCCTACAATTAAATTCACAGAAAAATAAATTGCGATACTGGAAAAAAATATACAGATAACATAAAAACACACCACATCACACAACATAACATTTTGCAGTATAAACAAGGACAGGCTTCTACATTTGCTACTCTGAAGCTACTGAACTTGCGAAAGATGGCGCTAGAGTAGTAGAGAAAAGAAGATGCTCTTGTTTAAAAACTACTATTAAAAAAACCTGTAGACAATTTTTTTTATTTTCATTTCATTACAAGTTAAAATAAATATAATACGCATAAAGACTATAAAACAAATGTAGTATTCAATTAAATTAGAAACTTGAACTAGACAAAGTGACTTCTGGATTACATTTTTTTTGTGACATATATATAAATGTAATATTTAAACACCAATTGCTTCAATAACAATTACAAATAAAAAAAACAATGCTAGCTGCGATAATAGGCTATTTCTGCAAATATTATACAATCTGTATATTCTGTGCTAAACTCCATAATTCATGTTAGCTGCAAAATCAATGTAATAATAAGTCTATATCCACAGTACTACACAGTTTTTGATAACAATTCCAAATTTTTCAGCGCTTTATGTTTTTTGCATGTGATAAATTAACAATTAATAATAAAATTATACAGTTCGTTGCTCCAAAATTCGAATGATTTTTAGACCATTGTTAATGATAGCTGGCTTTGGTCCAAAGTCCCTTTGGTTCTATTGAAAAACCACTAAAACATCACATGATCACCATTTCCTAAAAGCGTAGGTGAAATGGTGATCATGTGATGTTTTAGTGATTTTACACTAATTCTGCCTATAGAATAATGGTGTCTGTGGTTTTTTTAAAAAAAACAAAGACACCAAAATGGATAGATACTGAACTGGGTTCAAATCTATGTGACTATACAAGCAAACGAGCTTGGATAGGAAACATTATTGTATTTTTATTTTGGGTTCGTAACTTTATAGTTAAATAAAAAGGTATAGGAACATCATAATATAATAAATATATATATATATGTCATCAAAAAAGTCTGAAACTAATTATAAATATTTATTATATCAACAACAGTGTAATATTACAGGTCATCTACAGGCCATTACAGCCTGCTTCAGAAACAGTATATTTAACTGTTTTTGAGTAGCAACAGCGCCATCTAGTGACCTATACCGTCATTGATACTTGTACCCTATATTTTTATTTGAGAAGTGTTTTAATTCTTCTTTCACTTAGTTATTTCTTCATGCATTGATTAAATAAAGACTTCTTAAAATGCAGTAATTTATTCTTAACTTGACAAAATCTTATAGTTTTGACTGTATAAATAACGTTGTCAATTAAACAAATCAATAACCGCTTTAAATAGAATAAATTATAAAATTTTGATATATTTAGAAATAAACAAAGGCAAAACTCTCCATACAGTAGTGCCACCCTGTGCCAAACAGAGTAATCAATGGAGTGCCGGAAGGCTTGTGCATAAAATCCTATCTACTGCCTACTCATCCAATATCCCCAGATTAGTTTCTGGCTTGTGGCCATCATCAGTGAGGATCCTTGGATCTGAGAGTACTGCACTTAGATCTTAGGATCTAATGCAACCCTCCAGCAGCCACCTTTTAACTCTACTTTACTACAAAACTATGAGAATGAAATTGAAAACATTGTTAATATCTTCAATCTAAACTCAATAGCTTATATAGTCATATGGGTCTGAACTCTATTTAGCACCCATACATTTTGGTGTCTTTGGCTCTTAAACAACCATAGCCACCACTATCCTATTAGGCAGGATTGGTGTTAAACCACTAAACATCACATGATCACCATCTCTATACTAGCACATAATTGTTGTAAACAAAGGCAAAACTCTCCATACGGAGGGTTGCATTAGATCCTAAGATCTAAGTGCAGTGCTCTCAGATCCAAGACTCCTCACTGATGATGGCCACAAGCCAGAAACTAGTCTGGGGATATTGGATGAGTAGGCACTAGATAGGGATTTTATGCACAAGCCTTCTGGCATCCATTGATTACTCTGTTTGGCACAGGATGGCACTACTGTATGGAGAGTTTTGCCTTTGTTTACAACAATTATGTGCTAGTATAGAGATGGTGATCATGTGATATTTAGAAATATTTTAAAATTTACAATTATTATATAAAAATCAAAATATAATACACAGGAAAGATAAATCAGTATTGTTGTAATGCATATAGTTATGTAATGAGTTACAGAAGATATATATTAAATTTATATATAAGATATTGATAAATAATATATATTATGTGTTTATATAGTGTCCGTAAAGCCACGTGCAATTTAAAAAAATTTATAACTTTATTAGTATTTATGATAGAAAAAAAATCTGTAAAAAGTATTAGAAAGCTTAATATACTTAATTTTAAATAAAATTATTTAGTAACTCTTCAAGAAGGAGCTCCTTGCCACCTTGCTCTGCGCGTTAGACAGTTTCCAAATCAGTAATTTCCTAACAGATGCATTGGAAGAAGTGGACCATTTTTCTTGGCCTCCATGTTCGCCAGACTCGCTCCGTTAGATTTTTTTTTATGGAAACATGTGAAAACAGTAGTATATGTAACCAAGCCTCGATTGTTAAAAGACATAAAAGCTAAAATAACTAATGTGAAATCAATTGGCAAATGTTTTTAGAAAACTACAAAATAGTATTACCCTTTATATTATTAATGATGGTGGACATGGGGAAACTTAATAAAATACAATAAACAACAAAAAAAAAATATAGATTTTCTTATTTCCAATACATCGCTACATAATTTCCCTATCACAAAGACTAATAAAGTTATAAATTTTTTAAATAGCACACGGACTTTATGGATACCCTGTATATGTTACAGTTCTGAAGAAGACAGTTGGACAGTCAAAACTGTAAGAAAATTTTGTGAAGTTAATAATAAATTATGGCATCATAAAAAGTGTATAAAGAAAGAAGTATTTATTTAATTATTAACTGAAACACAGGCTAATTCTATACCTGTGTCTATATATGTAATATATAGGGTATATGAGCACAGACTTTCACACGACTCACCACTCTCCACTTTATCTAATAACACTGATACACTTAAACACATATATGTTGAAAAGATAAATAATCACCAATATATGTATTTCATGCTAAACCAGCAATCATCAGTTGGTCCAGACTATCATCTCTACACATATATACTATAAGTGCTCAGATATATATTAAGATAGACAATCTTCTTACTTTAATGGACAGGCTTCAATCTACTCCACACTCCAACTCTTCAACCGTCCATCCAATTGAAAATCTGATGATGGAGTGCTCAAAGGCCACCCTGAGGCCGAGATTATTTTCGCGCCCATGTTGACCTAAGGTCAATCTGAACCCCACATGTACAGGACATAATCCATTTAATACATATGCAAGGATGGGCAGACATCTCTACAATGTAATAACTGAAACACAGGCTAATTATATACCTGCGTCTATATATGTAATATATAGGGTATATGAGCACAGACTTTGACATGACTCACCACTCTCCACTTTATCTAATAACACTGATACCCTTAAACACATATATGTTGAAAAGATAAATAACCACCAATATACATATTTCATGCTAAACCAGCAATCATCAGTTGGTCCAGACTATCATCTCTACACATATATACTTGGTGATTATTTATCTTTTCAACATATATGTGTTTAAGTGTGTCAGTGTTATTAGATAAAGTGGAGAGTGGTGAGTCATGTGAAAGTCTGTGCTTATATACCCTATATATTATTTAATTATTATAATTTTATTGTAAAAAAAAATTATAAAATATTACTACTTACCAGCTTGGTGAGATTTGCCAACTCATCAGGCAGATCATCTAAGTTAGTGCGATTCAGACGCAACCATCGCAGACCAACCATCTCTGATACAGCCTTGGGAAAAGTATCCTAAATATATAAATATATTAATATGTGTTTAAAGAATATTTATAAAAATGCAGCAACAATTAGATAACATAATGATACTAGGAAAGTCAACATTGAGAAGGGTGTAAGACAGGGTGACTCCATATTTCCAAAACTTTTTACAGCAGTGCTGCAAGAAGTATTTTGTGGATTAAAATGGGAAGCTAAAGGAGTGAAAGTAAATGGAGATTATTTAAGTCATTTAGAATTTGCAGATGATGTAGTTGTTTTTGCAAATAATGCTTTAGAGCTACAGGAAATGTTGCAGGAGTTATCAGATGAAGGTAGGAAAATAGGACCAAAGATAAATGTTAAGAAGACTAAAGTAATGTTCAATGGATTTTCTCAAAATATGAAAATAAAGATTGATTATGATGAGTTAGAAGAAGTTAACAGCTACAATATATCTTGGTCAAATTATTAATACAAATGGAAGCATAATGGATGAAATTAATCATAGAATTAAACTTGGTTGGAGTGCTTTTGGTACAAATAACTTGATACTAAATGGAAATATGCCTATGTGTTTGAAAAGAAAGGTTTTTAATAAATGTGTTTTACCAGTTCCTACTTATGGATCTGAGACTTGGATACTTAACAGAAGAGCAATACAGAGACTTCAGACCACTCAAAGAAGTATGGAGAGATGCATGTTAGGAGTAACAAGAAGAGATCGAAAAGGCAATATATGGGTAAGAGAACAAACAGGTGTTACTGATCTCATTGAAAAAATTTAAAGAATGAAGTGGAGTTGGGCTGGACATATTGCTAGAAGAGATAATAATAGATGGACAATTGAAATCTTAAACCGAATTTCAAGAGATTGTAAAAGACCGAGAAAGAGACCACATGTGAGATGGATGGATGAAATAAGAAAGTGTGCAGGGGTGACGTGGAGAAGAGAAGCAAAAGTTCGGAGATGGTTTGAACTTGGAGAGACCTTCATACTACAGTGGATTGATAATGGTTGATGATGATGTAAAGTCATATTTAAAAACAAGAGAATTATGAAAAATATTTTGGAACTGAGAAAGTTAAAAAGAGAGGTAGAAGTGGAAAATGTTATTGAAGATCTAAAGAAATAAAATTAATTACCAATAACTCAAAAGTAAGAACAATGGATAGAAAGGCTCAAAAAGAATTTTAAGTTTTTTTTTTTTGTAAAATAAATAATGATTATTAAAATGATTGCAATAATAATAATAATAGGTAATTTAAAAAAAATATTTAAATCATCTATCAAATGAATATTATTTTCATTCTCTTGTTACTAAAACACTTTCTTTAACTTTTGTGTCTTCATTTTTTTATGATAAAAATAAAAAAATAGTTCTAAATAAAAGATATTGAATAAAATTGCATCATTAAGGGAGTGACAAACCATTTTATCTCTTATTGCCAAATGTGTTGGCCAGAAAGTGACCCCAGGCCAGCTGCTTGGAAGGCAGCTACGCTATCCATTAGTCCACCAATGTTTAACATTTGGTTTTTAGAATTCTGTTGACTTGGTTAATAAATTTAATTTTCATTAATAGAGACCATTTCATTAGCAGTAGTGTTATTTAAAAGTAACGTTTTTGAGTCTGAAATAATTTTCATTGCATCACTCATGTTGAAAAAAAAATCCATGTTCAGATTAAAATTAATAAACAATTATCTCGATTTATCGTTTTGAAAAGTTGAAACTGTAATATGTAAAACACTAAAATTCACAGACTTCTAGTTTATACTTTCTTTTAACAGAGACCTCTATCTTCACATTCTATAACAATTTTTACCAACAAAAAAAAAAAAGCCAATTATCTAAGGTTTCACGAAGCTGTCTATACTTATATCTAATATCAGTCAAATACCTTTAAAACATAAACAGTTATAAAATGGAAAAAGAGATTTTTGATATCCAAAATTTACCAAAATATATTTTTTTAAAAATATATAAGCTAGAATAAATTATTTTAAAAGATAATAAAGAAATATGGAATTACAATTTCATTTGCTTGCAGTATCTTACCGCTTATATTATTAAATGAATCTTCAGAGAAAAATGTGTACAAGCATAAAAATAGATAATTTGATACAATAAAAAATATGTGAGAGTAATTAAAAGTTTTGAAATAAAAATAAATGAGAGGAGAAATGAGATTTACAACTAAAGAAAGATGAAAAGAATGTGTAATCAAACTTCTAAATTCAGAACCCTCCTTGAAACATATGGATAAAGACATGTTAAAAGGACATGATCCCCAATATACATATAACATACATATACCTTTATCCATATGGTTTAAGGATTATGTTCAATTTTGAAGTTTCATTATATATTGCAAATATCATCACATGATCAAAAAAAGATAGAAAATATGTTAATCTTTAACTGGGATTAAAGATTAGTATATTCTAATTAAATTCCAGTATGAATATATACCTTCCATTTTTTCTGGAACATGTGTGATATTTGCAATATGTAATGAAATTTCTAATTCCAACACATTCCTTAAAACATATGAATAAAGAAATATGTCAAAAGAAAATGATCCCCTAGATCCACATAACATATATCTTTATCCATATCAACAAATACACAATCCTCTCCTTTTTCTTTTTAAAAACTTTATTTTTTTATATTAATATGAACATATATATCTTGTAACGGGCACATACGTACGTTACATTGTTTTTTATTAGTAAACATGAAAAGAATAAAAGTTCGCAAATAAAACTTCCTTTTTCAGAATTAAAAATTGAAAATTAAAATTCTATACTAAACTCGTATATATAAAATCGCACAGATAAAAAAATTTATTAAAATAAAACTTTATTAAAAATAGAAAAGGTATTTTAAAAACAAAAACTTAAAAAGATTTGGAGATAAAAATATATCTTTAAGTTTTAAAACAAATTAATTGGTGTTATTAAAAAATGGAAATGATTGTTTTAATTAGTTAAATGTAAATTAGCCTTGGGCATTTAAATGTATAAGCAGCGGTCAGATAGGAGAGAAAAACAACGGAATCGGACCTCAGCGAAAGGACCATCACATCGATGACATAATGTCAATTGAATCCGAAAGTTACATATAAAAGAAAAAGTTGGAAATAAAATTGGTTAGTGAGTAAAAAAAATTATAGAGGTGTGACGATATGTGTTAGTGCGGAGTTGAAGGAGAAGGGATTGAAAAGACGCACTCTTCAATCCCTTCAGTTTTGTTTAAAAAAAAAAGAACTGACATCGTTTTTTCTACATTAAGGACCAGCTAAACTAAAAGACCTCCGGATAAATAAAAAACAATGGCTAACACAACCAATCTCTTTAGGACAGCGTGGGAATTCACGTTCAAATGGCAAGCAACGGATAAAGCTGGACGTTTTAAAAATCGTAAGAACTTTATATTCATTTGAAAACAATCAGAACTCTAAATTCTAAACCTTTTAGTAAATAATACAAATAGAATCCTATCTGACCAACGTAAATTAATATTAATAATGTAATTTGATGTATTTTTTTATTATTATTTAAAATCATTTCCATTTTTTTTTTTTTTGTTCTTTTAAGTTTTTATAATGATTTTTGTTTTTCGATAAATTAAATTATATAAATGTTAAATTTAAGTCGGCGTGAATGGCTGTATAGATTTGCAAAGTTATATTAGGGGAGGGTAATCTTAGGTTATTTGTGTCGTTGTTGAATTGGGTCAATGGATTGGATATATTGGTGTAATTAGTAGATGTAGTACGAGTTTCGCTACGTGCAGAATCACTGTATACACCGCACCAACCCTTTGCCTATGGATGGGATTGTAAGTCGGCAAAAAGGATCGCGGTCCCTTCCTATGGAGTTTTTATTTTATTGTTCTTCTTGCCATACAGATGTCATATTCCTGTATTGGACAAGAGTCAATGTCTTCTCTAACTATACTGTTCAGATGTCCATTCCTGACAGTATGGTATATTTGTGCTGTTGTATTTTCATGCTACATTGAATACATAAATGTATCAGATGGATTGACGCCAGTTTGACTGCGAACTTTTAGCCTAAGGTTAAATAGGGATAGAATATTTTCTTTTCAAATGCGAATCTATGTAGTCTATTCATACTCGACACTCTAAATAAAATTGCGTTAAATTTAAGTTGGGTATATATATACATTTGCATGGATTCGTTATCGGTTAATTATGTTTTGGTTTTCATACCTGATCAAAATATATAGACATTCGGTAAATAATGATAACTTACGGTGAGTATCTAAAATGTATTTATTCGGATGTCTTTTAAGTTATTGGTGTCAATGCAGGCATCTTACGATGAATGCTATTGGGTTTCTTGTGAATCCCTCATGCAATTCCACCAATGATTTTATATTTTGATCGTTTATGTTTATTTTGAAATGTTTTTAACCGTGTAATCTATGTAACCGATCTATACTCAACATTATAAAACAAGCTTTTATAATCCCATCTGTGCGAACTTATAAAAAAATTAAAATGTAAACTTATAATATTATAAAAATTAAAATGTAAATTTAAATTCTAAAATCAAATTAAAATCTAAAATAAACATACTAAAATAAAAATGTTAAATTTTATATATGTGTGCATAAATAAATATTTGTATGTTAATTACTGGCAGTGGCTTATTTTATTCTTTTTTTAAAATATTATTAGATAAGAATTTATTGTAAATATAAACTCTGCTGTTCCATTGAGCTAGTGGCAATGGGCTAACGACCGGATATCAAAATATATAAAATAATTTTTTTTTTTTTTTTTGACTTACGTATCTGCTTACTTTATAAATTTTTCTAGGTTCAAATGCCTAGATGGCACTTTGTAGTGCAGATGACGTTAAGCTTTTTTCTCCGGATCGTTATAATATATATAATACAAACTCTGTTTCAATTGTTTATATTCTTGCAGTCATTTTCAAGGATCTACAACAACAAGAAATACATATTTATACATAAACATTAAATATATATATACTGTATATTAATTATACATAATTATATTTTACTTACATCTCCCTCTTGTACTTTTTATTATTACTCTTACTTTTTACATTATTTAATTACAAATCTTATTACTTTATAAAAACATCTAAGAAACATTTTATACCAATGTTAAACCAACCCTAATTGCAAATTACCACACTCTTTAAATCTTTATCTAAAAACCCATCTCAAAAACCACATTCTTTAGCTATAGCTTTAAATGTATTTAAAAACAAATATAAACATTTTTTAAAAAACAATTTACTTAACTTAATTTAAACATTCCATTTTACTTATATATTATTTAACATTCCTTATCCACAACAAATAGGATTATATTTGCAATTAGGGTTGTTTTAACATTGGTATAAAAAGTTTCTTAGATGTTTTTATAAAGTAATAAGATTTGTAATTAAATAATGTAAAAAGTAAGAGTAATAATAAAAATTACAAGAGGAAGATGTGAGTAAAATATACTTATGTATAATTAATATATATATATATTTTTAATGTTTATGTTGATATAAAAAGAAAGTTTTATGTAATTAAAGTATTTATAAATATGTATTTCTTGTTGTTGTTGTACATCCTTGAAAATGACTGTAAGAATATAAACAGTTGAAACATTAGAGTTTGTATTATATATATATATATGTTCATTGTTAATATAAAATAATAAAGTTTTTGAAAAGAAAAAGGAAAGGATTGTATATTTGTTGACATTATTGAAGAACATATATATTTTGAAAGAAAAAGTGATTGTATATTTATTGTGTTATATCTTTATCCATATAGTTTAAGGAGTATGTTCAATTTAGAAGTTTCATTACATACTGCAAATATCACACATGATCAAGAAAAAATGGAAGATATATACTCGTACTGGAATTTAATAAGAGTTATACTAATCATTAACTGGGGTTAACATTTTATATCTAGGCAGAAAATTAAATCATAATTCATAGCCTAATAAAATATAATTAGGAAATAATCATTAATATTTATCTCACACAAAATGGTTGAAGTAAATGCATTTAAATGATGTTGCATTTATGAATTAAATAATAGATAAAAAATTATAAGCATATAAAACAAAATACTTAAAAATATTGGTGATTTTGCTGAGATTCATTAAATAATACGCAAAAATATCTAATTTCTGTAAATATATTGCACATGTAATCAGTGTAGCATCTAATTCCCAAGAATCTTGCTTACGCTAATTGTAATAGGTGCTTTTTCCTCACTTCCTGTCTTTTGTTATGATAATCAAAGAAATGGTGATCATGTGATGTTTAGTGGTTTCTCTTGAAGTAAATAGTTGCCCTGGTTGCTGCCACCATGATTATCATTAGCAGGTAGAATATTGGTAACAAATATTAAGTGTTGAATAAATGAGATTATAAGAAATAATAAATGAATATGAATAAACTTTAATAAAATAGATTGGAACTAATGTTAAAAACTTGTTTTAAATATGAAAAAACCATTTGGGAGTTATTTGAAAATATTTTTATCCCCTCTTCAATGTGCGTTATTATATAGAGGCTAAAATCTCCATACAGTCGCACTACTCAGAACAAACCAAAGTAATCAATGGATGCAAGAAGGTTTGTGCATAAAATCCCTCTCTAGTGCCTATTCATCCAATATCACTAGACTAGTTTCTAGCTTGTGGCTTTCATTAGTGAGGAGCCTTGAGTACTGCACTTAGATCTGATGGCACTACTGTATGGAGAGTTTAACTTCTGTGTAAGTAGCTTGTGTAAGCATAAAGAATAGTCATCATGTGATGCATTAATATTACAAAGCTTTACATTCAGACTAAATAAATCTTACTGACTCAAAGTAAGATTATCATTGTGATCTTAATATTTATGTTAAATACTTCTTTAAAAAAAATTAAAATGTATATAAACCCAAATGTTGCAAATATACCATCTAATTTTTTTATATAACAATATTTAGATATAAATTTCCCTCATTACTATGACTCAATTTACCTTCAACTAATGGACTAATCCAGATTCCATCTTACCTTGATCAGATTCAGCATTTATCACTACAGACCAATAAATATATGAAAAGATAAAATATAGCCAAGGTCAGGAACAGACCAATAGGTGATGATACTCTGATGCTCAGTGAATCTGACTGTTCCTATTATAGAAGAGAATCTATTATAAAGGCAGTCCTTTGGCAGTAAAATCAGACAACAACAAATAACTGTCAAAACGCTGAACGGCAGTAAACACTTTGTTCTCAATATTGTTAAAGCAATGATGACTCAAGTTCATGTTAAACTGGAAGCTGCTTGGTAATAAATCTAACAAGAGAAAGGTGGAAGTGTTACTGTACCTACGCATAAGGCAAGCTGCCACAATACAACTGGAAGTGTTAACACATATAAAAAGGCTTCCAAGTCTCTTGCTTTACCGGTTGCATAGCAACTAGATGCTATACCTAGCCAATGTAGGTATAGCAGATATTTTATGTAAAATATATTGTAAATGCATATTATAAATATGCTCAATGAAAATTAAATTGTATTTATGTGAGTTCGTGTTTATTTTGAATATATATAAACACAATACTATTCTTTTTTTTCCTCACTATACTAACTGAGCAGACCATCTTTAATCATATCAGTAATATCAGAGTGGGGGGAATAACACAACTTTAAAAGAAATGTATAAGCTATATTAGAATATAAATTTTAAACTATTGGAAAAATAGATTTAAAGTAGCAGAGTATTCACAATAAAAACTATGTTGTGTATTGACTGGTTTATTTATTTAATAAAGTTATATATATATGCAAAGCTATCGATATCAGGAGTGTTAGTCAAAGATAGTCAGCCGATTTCTTGGCAGTTATGAGTTTTGAAAATTCTACGCAAATAGATATTACGACTAAGAAACTTTATCATTGTAAGTTTGCATGATTCTAACACAATTCATTCTAGTATCTTTTTCTTTTATAGACGTATTATAAAACGATTTCAGAAGATTAAAACTGCATTATAAAGAAATAGTGGCAATATTAACCAAGATTACACAAATAAGAAATACAAACATTTGCTAAAATGTATACGGTTCATGTAGTTACAGTTATACAAAAAATCTCATACAACTCAATTATCAAGTATAATATCCACCTGTTTGGTGATATAATAATTTTTAGCAGTAATGAAAATTACATTTCTTTTTCATTATTTAAACTAAATGAAAATATTTAACAAATCCAAAATATACAATCCGGTAAAACGATAGTGAAAAAGAATAGTGTCAATAAATAATAGTTTAATATGTTGTAAACATTTTATAAAAATGATTAGATAAATCTAAATTTCAGTTTAATAAACATCTCAACATTTACAAACTGCATTACCTGGAAATCATTGCGATTGAAATCAATTCCTCGCACAAACGGTAGCACTCCAGTCGCCGCCATTTTTAAATGAGATTAAATATACTCTCAAACTCAAGTCGTTGAAATGAATCATAACAGTATTGTTTTTTAATCTGGAAATAAAATAACGGAGAGATGATTTCAAATTCAAATTTAAAATTAGCTTCGATGATTTACTTTTTGTCGCGCATTTTTTGAAAACACTATAATGTTCTGATACTTTTAGTCATAATATTGCATAGATATATTATTAATAAGTGCATATATAATTTAAATACACTGTCGTACGATAGACCTATAAAGAAATTCATGTCATAATGACATTCATATTAATTAAACTACTTTCTTGCTTCAAGAACTGAACCTTTAGAGATTCAAGTTATAATTTCTTATTTAAAATGAAATCGGTCTATTAAATTTTATTTAAAATATAATGCGACAAAAAGAAAAAACTCATTTCCCATGCCGGGAATCGAACCCGGGCCTCCTGGGTGAGAGCCAGGTATCCTAACCACTAGACAACATGGGAAGTTATATTTCTGAAGTAGAATATTATCCTTATAAATAGTACATAATCAACATTTTTCTGAGCTTGAGTATGGTAGCATTCAATTTAAATATTTATATAATTAAAATAATTAGTATTAGCTAACTTTTAATAGTTATATAACACGCGTCCCCATCCAATATAAATATTGGTTTTCATTGCCATTTTCCCTGAACTTTATATTAATGATTTATAGTAGTACACCATGTACCGGTATTGGAATATGGTATTTCATAAATACCAATACTTTAAAGATAAATTTAAAAAATTATTTTCGACTTTTAATTTTAGTTTTTAAATGATGTCACTCAAAAGGGTTGTTAATGTGGATTTTATTATGTATATTTGGTTGGTAAAAATTATTTCAGCATTTGATGTCCTATATTGTTTTCATCAGAATTGTTCCACAAGAGATTACTGCAGTTCTTATACATTCAAAATTTACGAAAAGTATTACCGTATATGTGCCTTACCAAAGAATTACCCTCACCACCACCCCTATTAATTTAAACAATTAAATACAATATACTATACATAAAAATAACATTTTGTTGGAAAGTTCCATAAGTTTGGTAAAATATTTTAATTTTGATATTATCCCAAATATGATGACATTTAATAATAATAAAAACTAGAATGAAGAATAATATAAACTGTGAAAAGGGGTCCTAAATAGCTAAAAGATATGTTTATAAATGTCGTAAAATCCTTTTGATTTCCCTATTTTACTTTATTATTTCCTTACTTTAAACACTTTTATATATAATCTGATGTTTTGATTGTTCTACAGTCTTCTTCGGAGCTTCCACTGATGTTGTGATATGCTATATACGTGTATAATAATGTTTTGTTAAAAGAAAATTATACGTATATAATAATTAATGTTTTATTAAAATAAGTTTTATTAAAAGAAATAGACAGGAATTTTGTAATTAAATTTGGTACGCTATTAAAGATAAGCTTCAGATCAGAAACTAATTAAGCAGCTAGATTAAAAGTGCTGATTACTAAAAGTAGACAATAGCTGAAAATTAATTGGTTTCTGAAACATTCCTTAACAAGAAAAAAGAAGGAACAAAAAACAATTAAGCAGCACTTGTAGCGGAGAACTCATTGAATGCACACGAAGGTCAAGAGTTTTAACTTAGCAACGGAGCAAACCCAGTGAATTCCACCACTGAAGGTTAAAAAGTGGACCTAGGAACTTTGCAGGCCACACCGGTCTAGATTATGTTTTTTGTATGCCTTCATGGCCAGCGTTCGTAAGTTAAACTTAATTGTCTTATAACTATATATATATGTACGATTATTTATCCGACTGTTAATTCTATTAAACTATTTGTATAATCATTTGGTTTCTGCTGTCTATTTACCTGATGGTTAAGCCGAGTGAGTGGCTGTACACAGCAGAAAATTGGCGCAGTCGACAGGATACGTTCCAGTAGAAAAATCTGGTGCAATTTAGAAACAGTAGTGGATTCAAATTGAATTGTATAACGTAGAGAAAGCTACAAGGAAATTGAGAATCGAAGTCCGGGTGAATATAGAATTGGTAGTCGAAAAAATTGTTTTAGTAAGCGTATTAACAGTAATTTGTTTTAGTAAGCGTATTAATAGAAATTTGTCTCAGTAAGCGTGTTTAATAGTTATCTCGTAGCGAAATAGAAATTTTTTTTTCAAAAAAAAAA
The DNA here is from genome assembly GCA_028023455.1 of Epiperipatus broadwayi. Classification (NCBI taxonomy): domain Eukaryota; kingdom Metazoa; phylum Onychophora; class Udeonychophora; order Euonychophora; family Peripatidae; genus Epiperipatus; species Epiperipatus broadwayi. Next base: position 149,308 of record JAQFVV010000045.1, read on the forward strand.
AAAAAGCAAAATAGAAAATGATGACATCAGTGCCTCAGGTAACAATTAACGAGTTCAACGTTAATAACCCTTTTGATTGGCCAATTTATCTTAAGAGAATCGAGAAACTATTTTTGATTAATGGTACGACAAGCGACCCCATTAAAGTTGCCACGTTATTGTGTTATGCCGGGCAACAAGTAATCAAAATAGCAAATAGACTCTGTGATCACGAAGAGCCAGAGAATTTGCCATATAATGTAGTTACGGGGAAATTAAATAATTTTTTCAGTCCCCAGCCTTCGAAGCATATCTGCCATATTATAATCTGGAGTTTAAATCAAGGCTTAGGAATCTTCTCAGGTAGTAGGCCCATAGCCATCCCAGATCAGAAAATCCAATTCAAATGATTTTTTTTTTCTAGAAGCTTAGAGATTTTCTCTCACACAGCCGGCTCATAACCAACTTAGCTAATTGTCCAACCTCACAATTCTTTCTATGCAGCAATGCTATCCAGTGCAAGCCGTAGTTATTAGTCAATGATGCTAGAAAGTTTGTGCATCAAAATATTTATCCAGTGCCTTCTCATTTTACTTATTTAAAATGGTTTTCTGAGCAAAGCAGTGGATGTAGTAGGAATATATATATTAAATAAAAAATAAATTTATTTATTAAAAAACACCAAAATAAAAAAGTATAAACTAAAACAAATAAAACATTACATTTCTGAGAGTGTTAAAGTTGTTGAAAATTTCCATCTACTTTATTTTTTTGTTAAAAAAAGGTAAATAGGTTAGCTACCTAAATCTATTACTGTTCTTTTTTGTTTTACATATTGTATTAGTTGTAGTTTCAGACAATTTTTCCCTTTCTAATCTGCACAAGACTAATTAAATCACTTTAAAACCAACCCTGACAATATATCAGCAATAATATTTGTTAATTTATCTTGTAACAACATTCTAGGATCAGTTCTTCTCACTGATGAAAGCCACAAGCTAGAAACCAGTCTGGGAATATTGGATGAGTAGACATTAGATGGGATTTTATGCACAAGTCTTGGTTTCCATTGATTACTCTGGCTTGCACTGAGTGACACTGCTGTATGTAGAGTTTTGCCTGTTTTAATACACTGTTTTAAAATAAACGTTTTGTGGAAAACTTTTAGTCAATGAAACAATGATTTAGAGAATTGGACAATTTTTGATTAAAGAAAATGTTAACATTTTCATCATCATCATTATTGTTATGATTATTAATAAAAGAGTAACAACCTTCTCTCTACAGGAGTGTCACCCAAGGTTAGCCATAGTAATCAATGGATGATAGTTTACTGCATCAAAATCTTTATCTAGTGCCTACTTATCCAATATCATCAGCCCAGTTTTTAGCTGGTGGCTTTTATCAGTGAGGAGCTTCATCTGAAAGCACTGCACTTAATCTTGTATCTAATGCAACCCTCCAACAGCCACCTTTTACCTTTCTAGTTAACTAAATTGAATAGATACTAAATTAGATTCAGATCTATAAGAGTATACAAGTGAATTTAGCTTGTATTGACAACATTACTGTTTTCATTTTGCATTTGTAATTTTATAGTTAATTAAAAAGGTAAAAAATGGCTACAGAAGCTTGTATTGACAACATTACTGTGTTTTCATTTTGCATTTGTAATTTTATAGTTAATTAAAAAGGTAAAAAATGACTACAGGAGGATTTCACATTAGATCCAAAGACCTAGATGCAATGCTCTCAGATCCAAGGCTCCTCAATAATGAAGGCCAATATCCAGAAACTAATCAGGCTATATTGGATGAATTGGTACTAAATAGAGATTTTGATAAACAAACCTTACATGATCACCATTTCACATATTAATAAATTCTGTTAATAAGAATACCAAACTTCCCATACAGTAATTCCACTAAGAATAAACCTTCATAATCAATGGATACAGGAAGGTATGTGCATAAAATCCCAGCTAGTGCCTACTCATCCAATATCCTAAAACCAGTTTTTAAATTGTGGCTTTCATCAGAGGTACTACCATGAGTTTTGTGCTCTTATTAACAGCATGTTCCGTATATAAAATGGTGATCATGTGATGCTTTTATGGTTTTATACCTATCCTGCTCATAGGATATTGATGACCATTGTTTTTGAAAAACTAAAGACACCAAAATGTATAGATGCTTAACTGAGTTCAGATCTATATGACTATACAAGAGAATGAGATTGGGTTGGAAACATGTTGTTTTCATCTTGGACTCTTAGCTTTATAGCTAACCAAATAGGTAAAAGGTAACTGCTGGAGGGTTGCTTTGGATCCTAAGTTGTAGGTATAGTGTTCTCAAATCCAAGGCTCCTCATTAATGAAAGCCACAAGCTAGAAACTAGTTTGGGGGGTTGGTATGAATAGAAACTAGATAGGGATTCTATGAACAAAATTTTCTCCATCCATTGATTATGAAGGCTTGCACAGGGTGATATACTGTATGGAGGGTTTGACGCTCTTATAAACAAACTTTCATGCATCCATTGATTACTGTGGCTTGTATTGGGTGTCATTACCATATGAAGATTTTCTATTGTTTTAACAGTTTGTGTAAGCGTAAGAAAAGGTGGCTGTGTGATGTTTTAGTGGTTTAATACCAATTCTAGACAAAGAATGATGGTGACTATTGTTATTAAAAACCCAAAGACAGCAAAATGTATAGATAATGAAATGGTTCAGATCTGTATGACTATATGAATGAATGATCTTAATTAAAAACATAATAGCATTTTCATTTTGGACTCAGAGTTGCATTAGATCCAAAGATCTAGGTACAGTGCTTTCAGATCCAAGTTTCCTTACTGATGAAAGCCGCAAACTAGAAACTAGTCTGGATATGAATGAGTAGGCACTAGATAGGGATAGTGTTCATTGAAAACTGTGACTTGCACTGGGTGGCACTAACTGTCTCGAGAGAGTTGCTATCATTTTAACATGTTGTGTAAGCATAAGAAAGAGGGATCGTGTGCTCTGAAATAAAATTGTTGTAAACAATAAAAGCAATCAGGTCAGCAGTGACATGATTATATTAAATTGTTTATTGCTTGCTGAGATTGTATATAAGCTTGTTGTTTACTATTTGTAAATACGCAACATTTTATCCAAATGGATGTTTGTTTGCTACTAACTTAGTCTTCCTAAACTGTAGTGAATTCTTTGAATGTGATTGAAAAAGTGGTCTCAAGATGCCTTTACTATTACTAAAAACATATTTAATCCATATGATCAGTAAATAATTATACAGAACAAAACTCAATGGGGTGACAGGATTGTTACAGACATAGTTCTGATATAGATAAAATAAAACAGTAAACATAAGAAATTGTGATCATGTGATGCTTTGGTGGTTTAATAAAAATGTTCATCATCTCAGCTGATTTAGATGTTGTTTACTTTTTTAAAAAAAAAAAATGTTTGGAAGGTTTGAGGAATCTACACATTTGATAGGCTGATATTCTAAAAATTTAAAACCAGAATAGCAAATAATTTTAGACTCATTAATATTTTTTTAGATGGTTGACTTTGTGTTATACTGGATGAATTTTGCTACTACCTAACAAAGATATTATATGATTTCAATAAAACTAAGTTGTGATTTTAACCTTAAGACCCATTCTTATATACAAATGATTATTTTTGTGTTTGCTAATATGGCAAAATTTTTCTTTTATATCTTACACAAGCTATACAGTGATGTTCTCCAATATTGCTTCTAAAACTCAAATTTCCATGTTCCTTTTTTTTACACTTTTGGTAATAGATTAATGCTACAAAGGAAATTTTAATCTTCCTGTTGCTTATTAAATGCAATGATCACTTACAATTATTAATTTCCCGATACTGTACAGTGCAGTATTCAAATCTGAGTTTTAAGCTGATTCAGAGATAGATAAAATTGCTTGGGAGCCTCTGGCAATAAGATTTTATAAGATCACTGAAAAAATGTTTTATACAGTATCCCCATATTTACAATACAAAAAATAAAAAAAAATTTACATTCTTATTTTTTGATTCACAGGTGTATATGCAGTATGTATCATCATCATCATTATCAACCACTATCAATCCACTGCAGGATGAAGGTCTCTCCAAGTTTAATCCATCTTCTCCGATCTTTAGCTTCTCTTCTCCACATCACCCCTACATATTTTCTTATTTCATCCATCCATCTTACATGTGGTCTCCTTCTGGGTCTTTTACAATCTCTTGGAATCCAGTTTAAAATTTCAATTGTCCATCTATTATCATCTCTTCTAGCAATATGTCCAGCCCAACTCCACTTCAATCTTTTAATTTTTTTAATGAGGTCAGTAACACCTGTTTGTTCTCTTACCCATACATTGCGTTTTCGATCTCTTCTTGTTACTCCCAACATACATCTCTCCATACTTCTTTGAGTGGTCTGAAGTCTCTGTATTGATCTTCTATTAAGTGTCCAAGTCTCAGATCCATAAGTAAGAACTGGTAAAACACATTTGTTAAAAACCTTTCTTTTCAAACACATAGGCATATTTCCTTTTAATATCAAGTTATTTCTACCAAAAGCACTCCAACCAAGTTTAATTCTATGATTAATTTCCTCTATTATGTTTCCATCTGTATTAATAATCTGACCAAGGTATTTGTAACTCTTAACTTCTTCTAATTCATCATAATCAATCTTTATTTTCATATTTTGAGCATTACTTTAGTCTTTTTAACATTTATCTTTAGTCCTACTTTCCTACTTTCATCTGATAACTCCTGCACACACATGTATATATATATGCTAAAAGTACTTATTGTACTATACTTTGCTAAAAGTACTTATTGTACTATACTTTGCTATTGTCCTTAAATTCTGATACTTGCAAGATAGCGTGGAACTGAAGATTGTGAGTACGAGTCCAATGCATATATGCTTCAGTGAATTAATGAAAACATGAATACCATTGTTGTTGGAAATATTACATAGGAATTATATAAAATAAAATTATGCTCTGCATGTTTTAGTGCAGTGGTAGATTGTCAGACTTTGGAGTTAAGATCCCTGGATTGACTTCAGTTCTTAGACTTCCAGCCCTCAAACTTCTTATGAACTTCCAAACAATAAAGCCATTCTATTTTTTTATTAATTCTCAGAAAAAACTTGAGTCAAGTCACTATGAAAAGATATAACCGTATAAATATGTTCTCACTTAATAGCATTTCAGCTACATAGATGACGTATTTATATGTGTAACCAAAGATAAAATCACTAACATTTTTTCAGAATTTAATGAAGAATCTACACTTGAATGGACCTTAGAAGTGGAATAAAGATCAAGGTGTACATTTTTGGGACTTATGAATTCAAAGAAAAAAATCTATGCTCAACTATAAAATGATCGTGAAACCAATCCAAATGAGAGATACTACCCACCACAAATCTAACATGCCATTTGAACACAAAATGGCAGGACTGAAAGAATTTTTGCTCAAAATAAAAATTGTTAAATATGAAGCTGATAGAAGCCTTAGCATCGAAGAATACATCAAAGACCTCATAGACGTAGTCTACAAATATGTGCAACATCAATTAATAAAGTAAAAAAAATTTATATGAACTGTAACAAAGCTACTACTAATGACATTCTACATAAACCATGGATTTACCATGTTTATGGTAGCATAGCAACAAAACTTTTGAAAATTTGCTTGGATACTATATCAAATAGCGTTTTGAACACCTTTTCTCTTTTAACAATCTTCTGAACAATACTTAAGACAGAACCTCCATTTGAAAATGCTCCTCAAATAGTTTATAAAATTTCATGCTCATCTCCAGATGTTACAGCAGCATACAAAGAGCAAACTCGAGATAATATATCTATGAGAGTCGCCCAGCACTCTTATCTTTAAAAAGGTAGACTGGCAACATAAGTCAATTTTCTTGGATCATGAGCTTACTACAGGACACTTTTTCCCCACATAACATTAAGACCATCTTCATAGAGAGGTCTGATTGTAAAAGAAAATTCAAGGAGGCATGGGTGATTGCAATAGACCCAATATTCAATCAACAGGAAGTAGTCTTGTGTCCCTTTGTCAAAAAAAATGAAACACCTGATTTTTATAATTTACATTTCTCACTGCAATAATTTGCATATTTTATAAACTATATATTCATCCTGCTCCCAGTGCAGTTAATTAATTAATTTTGCACTATGGTTCTGGTGAGAATTTTCCGAAAGTTAACTCAGTGGTATTAAGTGAGAATATATCTATACAGTTATACCTTTTCATAGCGGCTTGACTCAACTCTAGGTTTTTCAGAATATTTCATTAGTTAAAGAGTTTCATGTTAAATAATTACATTATTAATAAAATTATACAATATTGCATGTGTTATTAACAAATTATATAATCAAGATGTAATATTAAGTTTCAAAAAATATAGATCAGATCTTCTGGAATAGACTTGTTTGTCTGTCTGAGGAAGAACTACTTAATCAGAAATTTGCAATTATGTGTGCCATTTAAGTAATTTATTCAGACAATCCTTTGGGAGAGCAATTTTTCTTTGCCCCTGAGGATATATTTTGTTGGGCTTTTGTAATTTATTTTTTCTAGCATTTTTTAGGTGCTCTTATTTAAACTACTTTGTTTTTCTGTCTATCTGTCTGAATAAAATCTTGTTATTCAATTTTCAGTTAATTGTAAATTCACAATCTACTTGAAACCTTGCTTCCGTATTTACGAAGGAGTTGCAATATGTGTTATATTTTATTTCGAGTCCCCTCGATAGCTTGCATTTTGGGAAAAAATATTTCATACCTATAAAATATGCACTGTTTATTGATTTGTAAGTACACAATATTTTTCAGCACACACATATATAACACAGATACTTGTTTTATGTGTATAAGTGTACATATAAAATGTAGATTATGGTATGAACAAAATTTGCTTTCAGAAAGGAGTTTGCTGTTAACTGAAAAAAGACACTTTGCCCTTTAAACCTTTAATGGAATTGATTAGGGCAAATTCCTAATGTACATTCCATGTATTCTTTTCATTGCAGGTGTTATATGATTATTCATACAGTATACAAACATAACTGAGCTGCATATCAACATGCATTAGCCAGCATCATGAGTTTTTGGCTTTTTACATCTTAGTTTATGGTCAAAGTTGCCTGATAGTTTTTAACTGAAATATTAGTTAAATTTTTCTGAAGGCAGAGTGAATATGTATGGCATAAATGAGGTTTTTTAAAGAAGGTATTTACAATCATAGCAGACAAAAGTAAATTATGGCTCTTATTCCCAGGAGGCTTTAAAATCGTCAATCAATGTAAACAAAAAACAGTAATTATAAAGATGGATGTTGCAAAGATATTTTTTACAAGCTATTATAGGCACATCACGTTCTCGTTATTTAACTGCATCCCATAATTTTAGCCCCAAGCAAAACTACATGCATGCAAATAACTCGTACAACCTAAACTAATGTAGTAAAAAAGTCTATTTGATATCTTTATGCAGAAAAACTTTTTAATTTATTAATAAAAGTAGTAGAACAGGAAATGATAAAAAAATTGGTATATGAAAATTTTGCAGATGTTAAGTTTACTATGTGATTTATATATGAACAGAAACTTGTGGAATATTATTGTAATACGTATTTATTACTACAAATATAAAAATGTGTATTTACGCTACATATAATATTATACCTTTGCCTTGTACTCTTGATTTGGTATAGCATTAGTTGCCATGCAACTATAAACTGAAGTGACTTCAAGTACCCTTATAAGTTTATCTACTTCTTGCAGATGTTAAAACAAACAAAACTATCCATCCAGTAATACCCTTCAGCGCAAGTCCAGTGTAATTAATGGATGCCAGAAAGCTTGAGCATAAAAACCCTATCTAGTGCCTACTCATTCAATATCTCCAGACTAGTTTCTATCTAAAGCCACAAGCTAGAAACTAGTCAAGGGATATTGGATGAGTAGGCACTAGATAGGAATTTTATTTACAAGTCTTATGGCATCCATTGATTACTCTGGTTTGCACTAAGTAGCCCTACTGTATGGAGAGTTTTGCCTGTTTTAATAGCAATAAAAGTAAAATCACTAAACATCACATGATCACTGTTTCTTATGCTTGCTAATAACTGTCATTAAATAGGAAAAACTCTCCATACAGTAGTGGCAGTCAGTGCAAGCCAGAGTAATCAATGGATGCCAGAAGTCTTGTGCATAAAATCCTTATCTAGTGCCTATTCATCCAATATCCCCAGACTAGTTTCTGGCTTATGGCCTTTGTCAATGAGAAGCCTTGGACCTCAGAGCACTGCACCTAGATCTTAGAATCTAATGTAATCCTCCAGCAGCCACCTTTTATCTCTATTTAACTACAAAACTATGAGAATGAAATTGAAAAACACAATATTTTCAATCCAAGCTCATTAGCTTATATAGTCATATAGGTCTGAAGTCAGTTCAGCACCCATACAATTTTGGTGTATTTGGCTCTTTAACAGCCATAGCCACCACCATCCTATTAAGCAGGATTGGTGTTAAACACTAAACATCGCATGATCATTGTTTATTAGGCTTGCTCAGAACTGTTATTAAACAGGAAAAACTCTTCATACAGTAGAGCCACTCAGTGAAAACCAGAGTAATCAATGGATGCTAGAAGGCCTGTGCATAAAATCCCTATCTAGTGCCTATATAAGCTAATGAGCTTGGATTGAAAATATTATTGTTTAAATTTCATTCTCATAGTTTTGTAGTTAAATAGAGATAAAAGGTGGCTGCTGTATGGTTGCATTAGATCCTAAGATCTAGGTGCAGTGCTCTCATATCCAAGGCTCCTCACTGATGAAGGCCATAAGCCAGAAACTAGTCTGGGGATATTGGATGAGTAGGCACTAGATAGGGATTTTATGCATGAGTCTTCTGGCCTCCATTGGTTACTCTGGCTTGCATTAAGTGGCACTACTATATGGAGAGTTTTGCCTGTTTAATAACAGTTATAAGGAAGCATAAGAAACTGTGATCATGTGATGTTTAGTGGTTTTACACCAATCCTGCCTAATAGGATAGTGGTGGATATGCTTGTTAAAGAGCCAAAGACACAAAAATGTATGGGTGCTGAACTGAGTTCAGACCTATATGACTATGTAAGCTAATGAGGTTGGGTTGAAAATATTGTGTTTTCAATTTCATTCTCATAGTTTTGTAGTTGAATAGAAATAAAAGGTGGCTACTGAAGGGTTGAATTAGATCCTAAGATATAGGTGCACTGCTCTCAGGTCCGAAGGCTCCTTACTGACAAATGCCATAGGCCAGAAACTAGTCTCAGGATATTGAATGAGTAGGCAATAGATAGGGATTTATGCACAAGCCTTCTGGATCCATTGATTACTCTCACTTGCCCTGAGTGGCACTACTATATAAAGAGTTTGCCTGTTTAATAACAATAAAAATATTGGATATGTATTGAAGCAAAATATAGGCTTACATATATATGCTTCATGTCAGTTTATATGCTTCATCAGTTTATATTTAAATCTTTTTTAAACCCTGTTATAGCGAAATTTTATTTTATTAAAAATTTATTTAAGACTAATAAGAATTAAATTTTATTTATTAAATTTACTAAAGGCACATGTATTTGTGTGTAGAAAGAGATTCTAGAATATTCTGAAAAACAGATATATTTTATTTTTATAAAATTTATAAGGCAAATTAATTATAGAGCATAGGTATATTTATATTTATTATTGAAACCTTATCTAATGAGTGAAAAATAAGGTAATCACTTTGTATTATACATATTCAATAATGTTTATATATATATATATATATATTTGGTGTGGCAGTAAAAAGAGATATGCAACTGCAGGGGAAATGCAAGTAAACAAAAGGTAGTCGAAATTTGAAAAATTTCCCGAATTAATAATTAAGTACAGGATTAAATTGTAATTGAGCTGATCAAAACTTTTATGAGTAAAATTATATTTATTAATTAAAATTAATTCCGATACCTTTTGTCAAAAGTGCTGGTGCTTTGAGAAAATTTTCCAAGATCTCCATCTACCAAATACTAAGAAGCTCAACTATAATTTGACAGCTAGAAGCCACCTATAATGCTAATGCATGAGTAGAAAACCTATGTCTACTTCCCCATTGCCATCCCTGGGAGTGTGAGTTTGGAAAATTCCAATGGAGTTGGTGAACTGCTGCCCATATGAAGTCTACTGACCTATGTACCTGTTCCAATGTTCCTGTCATAATAAATTAATTCAACCTGCTGGCCTGTCTTTCCATAATTTCAGAAAGAAACCACCTAGTCAAACAAACCACCTCTACTCATATGCTACGCTGAAAAACCAGCTTGTCTCAAAAGCTATTAATATCTGATAAAAGGGATATCCTTGACTAAGTGAATTACACTGCTCTTCATACTATGCCATGTTTATTTTTAAATCATTCATGAGATACTAATACAGAAGCATTCAAAGTCTAGTCAGAAATTTGCAATCCCACTGTAAAACAATTCATATGTATTTTCTTTCACCTTTTACTTCTATTCTTTAGTTTATTTTATGTTTGTTTGTTTTTTAAATATTAATTATGTCTTATTTTAATATTATAAATTAACTTATATTTTTAAGAATGATTGAATGGATTGCTAGATGCAGTCATTCTTAAGTTTACCTATATGCTAGATTGATTAATCATGAATCAAGTGACAGAGGTCTATTTTTGTAAACTCATTTTCATTTCTTAAAAACCCAAGAATCATCTTTTTTCTCACTCTCTTAAAAGAAAGCTAATTAATTAATCAAAAACAGAAAGGCATTTAAATCTCCCTCCTCTTTCCCTCACCTGGCTCAAAGATTTTGTTTTTCTAAAATATAATCAATCATGTGTTTCAATTTGAGACTTTACTTTTGCAATTATAAAACCAGTTTTTTTTTAACTATTGTAAAAATAAGATTAATTTAGAATTTTTCTTAGGGACAAAAGTATGTCATTTGTTTTACAAATGTTTCATTCTAATTATTAACCTCTCAAGCTATTGTATAATGTATTTCTTTGTGTGTGAATAGGATCTGTAAGGGTGGACCTTCACTTAAGCATGGGTTATTAATCTTTATTGTTTTCATGTATTTATATATAATAAACTATTAAGCTTTAATTTAATCAAGTAAAATAAGATATAATTGCTTGTTCACTTATAATGAGGCTACTAGTGCTTGCTTCTGTATGATAACCATTGTAAATTCCAGGCTTTCATAATGAATTAATTATTGTTCTTTCCTTTGTTTAAATTGCCTTTCCGGATTATTAATATATATTTTTGATTCCTTGTATTTTTGCTTTGAGGAAATGTTTTGTTGGATGTTTTTTTGGATATAATCATATTAGGGCAGACATATCTCTCTTATTTTCAGACTCAGAGAATCTTCACTGTTGTTATTCATGTTATTATCAATACAGATGGTTTTCCTCTTTTATTGTAATAAGTTTGTTGCTGTTGTCAAAGCAGACATCCATTCCTACTTTATATGACTCTCTGATCTGATGAAATTCCTGGGTATAGTGTTTTAAGATGGGCACACACCATCTCTGTTTCATCATCAGATATTCCTCTGTTTTCATAACCTAGCATGTTCAGTATTTTCTTTTATGTATTTAAAGCCTGACTTTGCAAGCATGCAATCAGTCATAATTCTTAAAGTCTACTTTGGTCATCTATTAATGATTGTGTACAGAGTTAAATAAATATTTCCATTTTAACCCTGTTGATTATTCATTAATTAAGAAGTTAAATCATCATAGAATGTACACTCTGGAGATTATTAAGACATATAACCTATAGTTCCTCCATTTGATGTAAGTTAATGATAATTAAGCTGCTTAGTCATTAATTAATTTTTATTTTAACCTGTAGGAAATGCAATATAATCTTAGGTTTAAATCTAGACATATGAACTTTTATTTTATTTTTTTTAATTAGTTACTTCTAAATCTATATACACATAACAGCTCACATTTGTGTCTTGTTTACCACAATTAATTTTTGTATAGTTTTGAAGGTCTCTTGTATCTCTCTGACCTCAGTGGGATGCAAAAAAGGCATATGTGCTAACATCAGATGCATTGGCATAATGAGGTTCAACTTTGTATTGTTTGTGGTAATGTTTATATTGATGTTACACATAGTCTTGTGAGTAAGTGATTATTGCTTGGTTTCTAAGATTAGTTTTACTGATTAAAATCTGGCCATTAGATTATGTATAATTATAAAGTTACAATTTTATATTTTCATAAAGGATTAAGAAAGAATTTTTAATTAAGAAATTATTTTGAATTTATTATTGGTTTTGATGGATGGAAATTAAACAACAAAAACTATGATTGGGATGGAAACATATTTATTAGATTATGTATAATTATAAAGTTACAATTTTATATTTTCATAAAGGATTAAGAAAGAATTTTTAATTAAGAAATTATTTTGAATTTATTATTGGTTTTGATGGATGGAAATTAAACAACAAAAACTATAATTGAGATGGAAACATATTTATTCTAATTCTCTTCTCATCATGTTAGTACATTACTTAGTATTTACTATAAATAGTAATGTCAATTAAAAGAAAAAATAGATATCTTCAAGTAGAAAGATATTTGTTGGAAGACTCCATGCTGGTTTGCTGTGGGTTTTTAGAGAATTAGGCATGGGATTGTCTCTGTTTTACTTATATTGCTTATTAATAGCAATCAAATTGTAAATACAAGACAGAGAATTTAACAAGAAGAGGGTGTCCACCCTCCTCTTTACTTGTCTTTCTATATATCCAAGCCAGTCTGAAGTGTTTAGATTTAAAAGCATGAATCTTCAAACATATTCACATTTAATTCACTGAGTTTAAATTATTAAACATACAGCATAAATCCTATGATTCATTATGCAGTAGTTTTTAGATGTTATAACTTGCAGTAACATATGTAAAGAGGAGAGTGGATGCCCTCTTCTTGTTAAATTCTGTCTTGTATTTACGATTTGATTGCTATTAATAACACCTGATTGGCTAATAAGCATGTGAGGTTTGCAGTCTCTCAGTTTAATTTCAAATACTGTTTGCACTTTATAAATTAAATATTATTTATATATTGCTTGTTGTATCAGAAGTTTAAAAATCATAAAAATTGAATCTGAATTGAGGGCTTCCAGATTTACTTCTTTATATGTTAACCAGAACTGTTACATAGACAATCTATATGTAAAGCTAGCCAACTTGTATATAAAGGCTAATAAATCCCGAAATTCAGTAAAATACAGACTGAAATAATCAAGTATTAAGAAAGTATAGGTATATGCTGTACAAAAATTGTATTTGAAATATTAATTCTAATAAAAAATAGGCTACTTTTACCTACATATGAAACCGTTATATCTAAGTATGAAGCACAAGTGTAAGAATACTAGTACTGATAAAAAGTAAAGAAGCCTATGTTTCAGAAAAAAGGCCTGTAAAATATATTTATGTATGTTATTAATTTCAGTAGAAAAAGAAGAAAAATATAGTTTATTACCGCATATTTTACTTTAATTTGTTTTAAAGGATTACAAACAATTCTTAGGTGGATTAATATATTATGTCCTAATGAAAATAAAGCAAAAATTGTAGTTGCAATAAGGAAGTCGAAAATTTAAAGTTCATAAGGAAGCAAGTTAGTAAATAAAGAAATTTAAATTTTACTGTTTGAATTTTTGAAAGGAAGTTTAAATAATTTTAAAAGAATTAGAAAAATATAATTTAATTAGTTTTTTTTTTTATTAATGAGAATTTAGCAACAAATTTTGAGTTAAGTCAATATAGTTATACTTTTTTATAATTACCAAATGAAAATAATTCAGTTAGAGTTTAAAGAATATTTTACTATTTATATACTGATAAAACACTGACAAACTCCCCATACAGTAGTGCCACCTAGTGCATACCATAATAATCAGTAGATGCAAGAAGTTTGTGGATAAAATTCCTATTTAGTACCTACTCATCCAATATCTCCAAACTAGTTTCTAGTTTGTGACTTTCATCAGTGAGGAGCCTTGGACTTAGATATGAGAGCATTCCACCTAGATCATATAATCTAATGTAACCCTCCACCAACTACCTTTTATTTTTTTAGTTCTAGATGCAGGGCTCTCAGATACAAGGCTCCTTACTAATGAAAGCCATAAGCTAGAAACTAGTTTGGAAATATTGGATGAGTAGTCATTAGATAGGAAGTTTATGAACAAACCTTTTTACATCCCTTGATTACAATGTCTGGCACTAGGTGGCACTACTTCATGGAGGGTTTGTCATGTAAATGAAAAAATATGGATGATTTAGTTTGCAAATTGTGTATAGAAGATATAGAAAATATTAGGCATCTGTTGATTGAATATAAATGCTTGAAAGCAGAAAAGGTACAAATAAAGAAGTTATGGGAGAATAATTATGAACAAAGTGATTATACAGAAAGTGGGTTATTGGTTTTTATGCTGGGTTTGGGAAAAGATAAGGAGGATTTAGATATAAAGGCCATAGAGTTGACAAAGATTATGTTGTGGAAATGGGATGGAGCAGATTATGGGAAAGCTTAGGGTGGGGAATGGAAGGGGAAGGCAAAGTGGCTACAGGTTTCTTTGGGTATAGTTGCTGAGATTCCTGACTCCGTTTAAGGAGAAGTCATGGTACATCACATCACTGTTTTAACAGCTTCTGCAAGCATAATAAATGGAGATCATGAGATATTTAGTGGTATATACTGATAATCTAGAATAATTAGAATATTGGCATGTAGATTAAATGAAAGTAATAATTAATGATTTAAATATAATATATTATAACATGTCAATATACATCTATATGAGTAACATCTATATGTATTAATAACATTTTTGGCCTATAAAAGTTAAAGAAAGTAATAATTGAAATATTTATATATATATAGTCATGTGTGTTTGTGGCAGTCAAGACCAATTATAGTTGAAATATCACAGTAAATTATGATGTAAATGCTATATGTATTGCTTTATATTGGATTTATTAATTATGGAAATATTTAATATTGGATTTATTAATTATGGAAATATTTAATATCAATATATAAGTTAAAGTCAGATGTAGTTTATCGTATTGAAGTAATATTTATCAAATCTTTAACACATTTTTATTATTATTTCTGATTGATTAATAATTTTTTAATCATTATTTAAAAATAAAAAAATTAATGAAAATAGAACAATGGTTAAAGTAACTTCATATAAAAACATTGATATTTTCTAAAACCTGAAAGGACCAAAAAAGTGACCAATGATGAATGGAAGAAATTACTATCTATCAAATGAAGAAATATCTAAATTAGAAAAATCATATCACAGTAAAACATAATGAAATAAGGGATACAATCGAAAGAAAATGCTATGAATGGCTAGAAAAATGTGTATTCAAAGAAAATTAAACAAACCAACTAAGATTATATTCTATGATCTTTTTTTTTTTGCATTTTAATTGGGAGATTATGTGATAGTATGATTGATGTCATATCACATACACCCACACACACTCATATATATATATACATATAATGTGATTTAATATATAAGATATATGAGCACAGATTTTCATACGACCCATCACTCTCCACTCTATCTCATAACACTCATACACTTGAACACATATATGTCAAAAAGATAAATAATCACCAATATATATATTTCATGCTAAACTAGCAATCATCAGTTGGTCCAGATTACCATCTCTATACATATATGCAATAAATGCTCAGATATATATATTAAAATAGCCAATCTTCATACTTTAATGGACAGGCTTTAATCCATTCCAACTCTGGCTCATATACCCTATATATTACATATATTGATACAGATATATAATAAGTCTGTATTTCAGTTATTATATAATGTAATTTAATAAATCTAGCTTTCTCATATTAAAAGAGTGTTCCTTTATTAAAGACTATAAAATACAAAATAAGGGTTACTAAATGAAGTATAATTGAAAGTTGGTAAAGTAACTAAATCATTCATTTTATTTAAATCATTTCAAAGTAAAAATATAACCACTAAACATCACATGATCACCATTTTTTATGCTCACACAAGCTGTTAACACAAAGATAAAATTCTCCATACAGTAGTGCCATTCAGTGCAAGCTATAATAGTAAATGGATACAAGAAGGTTTATGCTACTGTGTGGAGGGTTTTGCTTCTGCGCTAACATTTTACTGATCTAAGACTCTTCACTGATGAAAGCCACAAGCTGGAAACTAGTCTGGGAATATTGGATGAGTAGGCATTAGATAAGGACTTTATGCACAAATCTTTCTGCATCCATTAATTACTCTGGCTTGCACTGAGTAGTGCTACTGTTTGGAGAGTTTTGCCTCTATTAAATAAAAATATAAAGGCAATCACTAAAAATGAGTCATATATTTGTCTGTTTATGAGAAAAAGTTAATAAATAAGTAAATATGAAGGATTGTTTAATTACTCTCCATCCATGCTACAAAAAGTTGAACAACATTATAATAACATGTCAATAAGCTAATGCACACGTGCTTTGTAGATGTCACTATATAAATGAATACTCCCACTTTTTCAAACACAAGATATAAAGTCTTTGGGAAAAGATAGAATGAATCCATCTATCTTTTCGAGCCAAACGTATATGTATGGGCAAATCTTAAGTGTTTGAAAATGAGAGCGTGAAGTTGTTAATTGATCACTTTAAATTACTTTTTTACTATGATAATGAATGATGCCTGTGAAATTTCTAGAATTTACGATACGTCAATCTTATTAAATTAAACATATATAAACAAGACATTTATTTTATGTAGCATGATGTTTTTAGAAACTGTAATACCAATAAGTATTCATTTATATAGTGACATCTACAAAGTGCATGTGCATTAGCTTGTTGGCTTATTGGTATTACAGTTTATAAAAACATCACGCTATACAAAATAAATGTCTTGTTTACATACGTTTAACTTAATAAGAATGACGTATCGTAAATTCTAAAAATTTCACAGGTGTCATTCATTAATGTAGTAAAAAAGTAAATTAAAGTGATCAATTAACAACTTCACGCTCTCATTTTTAAACACTTAATATTGGCCCACTCATATACATTTGGGTCGAAAAGATAGATGGATTCATTCTATCTTTTCCCAAAGACTTTATCTTGTGTTTGAAAAAGTGGGAGTATTCATTTATACAGTGACATCTACAAAGCGCATGTGCATTAGCTTATTGGTATTACAGTTTATAAAAACATTGCACTATATAAAATAAATGTCCTGTTTATAATGCGATAAAATAATATCTAGATTGTACTATTTAAAATAATTTATTTCGTTGCAAAAAAGATGGGTTAGAAAATAAGTCTAAAATATTGTAAATTTCAAAGGCATTCTGACATTTTTAAAATCTGTTTTTAACTTGTAAAATTTATAATAAATTTATGTATAATGATTCAGATAAAATGAAAGTTTGCTGTTATTTTAAAATGTTTTGAAAACAAACATAAATAATTTTTAGAGTGGTTCAAAATAGTAATTAGTATTTAGAAACTTTGTTAATCTGATACAAGGCTGTATGAAAATAAGTTGGAGACAAGATTTATGAATATACAAAAATATACTTAATATAATTAGAAGGAATTCAACTCAGACTTTCAAGCTTCCTACAGCTATCCATTCCATCCTATATAATGATAAACATGACCACATACATATGAAAAAAGTATATTTTCAGTATATGTATTTCATGCTGAACCAACACTCATCAGATGGTCCAAATCATCATCTCTCACATACATATATAATCAGTGAGATGAGAGAGTGACAAAGCCAACATGGGTATGACAATAATATTGGTATTAACAAAGGCTTTGAGCATTCCATCATCAGATTTTCAATGATATGGGAGACTAACGAGTTGGAGGGTGGAGTAAACTGAAGCCTATACCTTAAAGTTTGAAGATTTACTATCTTAATATAAACTGAGCACTGGTGATATATATGTGGGAGGTGTTCTGGATCAACTGATGAGTGCTGGTACAGCACGAAATAGGTATTTTAGAGATCATTTATTTATTTCATATATATGTGGTCATGTACCTCAGTTGTATAAGATGGAATGGATAGCTATAAGGAGCTTGAAAGTCTGAGTTCAAATCCCTTCTAATTATATTAAGTTCAATATAGACAATATACTTATACTTAAAATATGCTTCTTTTCCAAAGACTTTATCATGTGTTTGAGTGTTTGTATTCAGTCATTTATAGTTAAAATCTGCAAAGCGCATGTGCACAGCTTAATGCTGTTTAACTATTACAGTTTATAAAACATCGCGCTATATAAAATAATTGATTTATTTAATTAATTAATAAAAGCAGTTTGTATTTGGACTTGGTTACATCAAAAGTTGAGAGGATATATAGGATTAAACAATTCAAAACAAAACAACACTCTCCATATAGTAGTGCCATCTTGTGCTAACAAGAGCAATCAATGGATGCCAGAAGGCTTGTGCATAAAATCCCTATCTAGTGCCTACTCATCCAATATCCCCAGACTAGTTTCTGGCTTGTGGCCTTCATCAGTCTGGGGATATTGGATGAGTAGGCACTAGATAGGGATTTTATGCACAAGCCTTCTGGCATCCATTGATTGCTCTTGTTAGCACAAGATGGCACTACTATATGGAGAGTGTTGTTTTGTTTTGAATTGTTTAATAACAATTATTGTGCTAGTATGAGATAGTGATCATGTGATGTTTAGTGATATATAGGATCTAGTGCATATATTAAAAATAATCGACATTTCACTAGAAGGAAGCATTTTATTAAATTCATGCTGCTTCCAATTGTTAATAGATTTAAAATTAAACAAAATCTCAATGTCCCAACCCAGTTTACCAGTAGTTGCCATAAAATAAAATAAAATCCTGGTAATCTATGTAAAGGTTATCTAATATGGAAAAATCTTCACTATGTATGATCTAAACCAAAATAAGTGGCTGAACTCCAGTTGGACTCATCTTGAAAAGATGGTAACCTATGAGATTTTGAATCTACCTTATCTCTCCAAATAAAAGGAATCTTTTCAAAATCTCAATATGAAGCAGTGAAAATTTAACAGGAATTTTAATCATTGAAAATAATCTGGAAGCAAAATTCAAAGAAATTTCCTCAAGAAAGGAATTCATTATCAGAAAGCTAAAACTGTAAAATAATATATATTTCAAAATAATGCTTTTATGTAAACAGCCAACTAAAAAATACGAAAATAAAATCCGACAAAAAACATGCTCTTTATTGCTGTACATATTTCATGATCTCATCTCTCTTTTTAATAATTAGTTCCATCTTTTTTTTTATTGCAGAAATAATTTTTCTACCAATAGCAAGATGTTAACATTTTTGAGACCTTTAGTTTCTTCTATAACATTTCTTGCTAGTTCACAATTACACTTTCTTATATCATCAATTCTTTTTGACACCATTTTACCTTTATATATGATCTAATATTATTCAAACACTAAAGATTGCAACTTGACTACAAAGAATAAAATCATTAATTCAAAAAGTTTAAATAAACCTCATTAAACAGATAAATATAACCTGTTCTGAAAGTGGCTAACAAATAGTCAGTAATGACTTTAAAACTACATATAAAAACTTCCAAACTGTGCTCCAACTATGTATTACTTAGATAATAAAGCTAATAATGTTCAAGGCTAGATTAGTATTCAATGTAAATATATAAAGCAGTCAGCATTTAAACTATACAAATATCAATAACAAAAATCCATCTCAAACTGTTGTCAAGACAACTCCTTTAACCAATAAAAGTAGAAATTC
The DNA here is from genome assembly GCA_028023455.1 of Epiperipatus broadwayi. Taxonomy (NCBI): domain Eukaryota; kingdom Metazoa; phylum Onychophora; class Udeonychophora; order Euonychophora; family Peripatidae; genus Epiperipatus; species Epiperipatus broadwayi. The sequence goes on from JAQFVV010000045.1 coordinate 169,276, forward strand.
ATCTTTATATATGGTAAAAATAATACTTTGCATCACCCTGTTCCTACATTGGGTATATTTATATATGAAAACATTTCTAATAAACCATTCATTTATTGTTATAATGTTGTTGATTATTAAAATTATCAATTGATTTCTTTTCTAACTTTATTTTATTATTTCTGATCTTAAACACATTGGTATACAAAGTAATATTTTCAATTTGATTTTTCCTTTTATCTTAAAAATCATCACAACCTGTTTTAGTATTTTATTATTTTTATGTTTATTTTGTTTTATTTTGTTTAGAGAAACTTGATAATGACTATAAAATGTAGTTGAAACATTGTTAGGATAGAAAAAATAAAATTATAATAAAATATTGAATAAACAAGTTTTAAAAAGGAAAAGGAAGAATGTATATATATTTCTTGTATATATATATCAGTGAGTGCTATATATTTTTTTCACAGATATTTATTTTAACAATGCAGTATATGGATTCTAAGGATGTTTTAGAGAAAATAATATGATGAGAGAGTAGATAAGCTCCAATGTTTACTCTGGAGGACCAACTTAATTATTTTGAGATGCTTTTAAAACAACCGCCAAATGAAATTTATCATTTGTTTTAGCATTATAAAGGTTTACCAAAAAAATTTAAAATGCTGCCTTAAATCCAGTCTGGGTTTACCCATGTGTGACTGATAAATATATATGTAAGTACCTAATGATAAATTAACAAATTGCCAAGAATTAAAAGTTAATAATGATTTGCTGGTGGAATAATAACATTAGAAAATACTAATGAACTGTTGAATGTAAACCTATATATACATTTACCTACATCCTGTGCCTATGGATTTATTGATGCAACAAATCCCAATATGGTACTGAAAGTTACTAGTTGTCAGCTTGATGGAATAAACTTCAAATTTTTTTTTTTTTCTGGTTCATTACTACCTTCTAAATATTGGAATCTCTTAATGAATTGAATTTTTTTAACTTAGTGAAATGAATCTAAAAAGCAGTAGAAATTTTGATGATGAACATTGTTCTTTATTTAGAGGTCATTTGGTTTTATTTATGATTTAATTTTACTATTAAATAAGAGTGTGGAAGTCTCCATACAGTAGTGCCATCAAGTGCAAACCTTTGTAATCAATAAATGCAGGAAGGTTTTTGCATAAAATCCCTACCTAGTGCATTTTCACCCACATTTCCAGGCTAGTTTCTAGCTTGTCACTTTTTTCAATGAGTAGCCTTAAATTTGAGAGCATTGCACCTAGATCTTAAGATCTAATGCAACCATCCAACAGTCACTTTTTACCTATTTGGTTAACTATAAAGCTAGAAGCCCGAGATGAAACATAATAATGTTTCCAACCCAAGCTCATTCACTTATATAGTCATATAGATCTGAAATCATTTCAGCATCTATATATCTTGGTGTCTTTGGTTTGTCAAAAACCACAGTCACCATTATTCTATTGGGAGGATAGGCATAAAACTATCAAAACACCACATGATCACCATTTCATATACTTCCACATGCTTTTAATAAGAGTACCAAACTCTCCATGCATCCATTGATAATGAAGGCTTGTATTTGGTGGCACTAATGTATTTGGTACCCTTATTAACAGCCTAGGTAAGCATATAAAATGGTGATCATGTGATTAGTATTATATTTAAAAGGATTATTTTAATGTATGTATATGTATGAATGACTATTTAAGTGAATACTTAATTAAAGGAGAGTCATAATAGTTCTTTAAATTTTATAATTAGTGAATAAAATAGGTCTTTGTTTAATAACTTGTTTCGATTTATTCAGTATCTATCTGGTGAATAGACTGTAACAAGTTAGGACTTATTTTATAATTTTATATTGTTTATTTGCAAGATACTCATATTAAAAACATTAGAGAAAACTATTCAACTACATATTAATTTCAAATAAACAATATAAAATTATAAAATAAGTCCTAACTTGTTACTGACTATTCACCAAATAGATACTGAATAAACCTAAACAAGTTATTAAACAAAAACCTGTCCCAAATGTATCAATACAAAATTTGGTGTTCGTTCATTGAGGAGATCACAAATGGATATTATCCAAAATTTTAACAATGAATTTATTAAAGAAAAAATAGTTCCTGTCCCAAATGCGTCAATACAAAATTTGGTGTTCATTCATTGAGCGGATCACAAATGGATATTATCCACAATAACAATGAATTTATTAAAGAAAAAATAGTTCCCGTCCCAAATGCATCAGTATAAAATTTGGTGTTCATTCACTGGAAACAATCGATTTTTGTGCTACATTTCAATAGATGTTAAACACAAAAAATTGATAATTGGAACTTTCATGCTTGTTATTTGTGGATATGAGTAAGATTGTCCTTCAGTTGAATGTTAGTAATCAAATAGTTTGCTGTTTATAAGACATTTGAGCACTTGAAAGGAATAAAATTGCCTTGCCATCCATTGGACTTTAATTCTCAAGTTTGCCACTATATGTATTGCACTCAATCATGCAAAAAGAGATATGTGATATTTTCTGCTTAATTGAATAATAAAGTAAATATAAGCCAATCAACATTATTTGTAACCATTATGGTTTTATTGGAAGATAAAGATTTCTCAAAGTTTTAATCCCATTTCTCCGATCTCTAACTTCTCTTTTCCAAAATGCACCAACCAACATTCATCCATCCCATATGTGGTCTCTTTCTAGGTCCTTTACAATTTTTTAGTATCCTATATAAAACTTCAACTATACACCTATTATTTCACTATAAACTCATCAACACTCCTTTAACACTTTACACCTATTACCATCTCATCTAGAAATATGTCTAGTCCACATCCCTAACAGTCTCTTAACTTTTCAGTACTATCTCTTATACTTGTCTGTTCTCTCATTTGTTTTCATTCCCCTTGTAACTCCTTTCATACAACTCTCCATTCTTTATAAGCAAAAATTCAGTGTGCTAGGGGGCTTAAAACAAATGATGGAAATTGAAGTGGCAAAGGAAATATAGTCATACACTGATTGTGATTACCTTAGATAATTTTTTGATAAATTAAAAATAACATGTGGACATGTAAAATATCATAACCACATTATATTGATAGATGATAATCTTTTGTATGATTATAAAAGTTCAAGCAGATCGAGAGAATATTTGATGACCTGTTATGTATGTAATGATACAAAAAGTCAGCCGACTCCTTTTACTAGATTGACAAATCAATTCAGTTGGATTTAGATGAAATATTTCCTTTGAAGAAGTTAAATGGCTCTTTATAATTTTAAAAATTGGAAAAATACAGTTACTAATGGGAAACTTACAGGAATTTTAAAATATGACAATGGTAAATTAACTTAAAAATTCCATGGAACTCATGAAGTTGTGATACATTATTTTAAGGATACTTGTATTGTTCTAGTTTACAAAAACTAATGAAATAGAACTTGTCATGAATACCACAAGCAACTATAACAAACATACTTATTAAGGGTTTTATTCCTTCAGATATAAATGAATAATTATCAAAGACTTGGTACGGTGTTAGAGAAATGCATAACAAGTCTCATAAATAAAGTATGATTTTATTGATTTGATTAAGGCATTTGACTCGGTTGATCAAAATGTTTGTAGCAATGTTTGAAATTAACTGAATGTTCTACATTCTCATATGATCATAGTGAAAGAAATATTTCATAATGGAAAATTTAAAACATATAAAATGAAAAATTGATTTTATGGCAGTATTTATAGGTTGTTTTCATGGAATTATATAAAAATTCAGTGGAGCTTTGATGGCAGTACCTAATGTGAACAGAATTAAACAGAAGCATCATCACCTTGATTCTTAGATGTAGAATATATGAGTTTTAAAGAGAGTAGACAATAACATTATATTCAATTTCTTACATTAGTCCTGGTAATTGGTTATCTTCTGTGTGGAGTAGATGATCACACATTTGGCAACATTATTTGTTTCATTGTCCAAGCATTCAATAGCAAATCTTTTTCTCTCACCATGATAATGCCATCTAGTATAAGCTTTAGTAATTAATAACTGGTGAAAGAGAATTAGCTACTGAATAGCATTGTGTATACTGAGATCATGTGATGTCTTACTGGTACTAGCCAAGCTAATAAGTAGAGATCTAAATACTGCTCATCGATTAGTCAAGTTTTTTTTTACCATTATTATGCCACCTAGCATAAGCCCTTAATAATCAACAGATGCTTGAGAAAAGATGCACGAGATCCAAAAGCTCCAGGTGCGCTACTTCCACACCCATAGCTCTTCACTGATAAAAACTGTGAATTAGAAATTAGTTTGCAATTGGTATAGGAATTTATTAAACACTACTATCTGACATCAATTGATTACTAAATCTTACACTAGATGGCGTAATAGTGATGAGAAAAATAATTTTCTGCTGAACAGCATTGTGTAGGCATTATGTCAAATGGGTCTAGGTGATGCCTTAATGGTATAATTTAAACTCACAACTAATGGCTTTCGAAAAATTACTGCTATTTATAATATAGATGATGGTTATCAATGTAAGCAATGTAATCTTTGTTTGAAATTTACAACATAATGGGCAATTATTGTCAATTAAAAGAAGAACCTGTAGAATGTTTTTATTGTTTAACCTAAAATGACTTGGGTTTGGTAATAAACTTTGAAAAAAGCTTAATACTTTATTCGCAATGATTAAAAAAATCTTTAACAAACTTCAGTATGTATCAGCTAAAAAATGTATATTAATTTAAGCATTTTGGTAACTTTAGGAACAAAAAGACAATCTTGAATATTACGATATAACGCAGACACCAACTTGTTGCTGTAAAAAGTTACAAAATAAAGAACTTTATCAGTTGTCTATATTTCTACTAAATTAGTTGTATATATTTTTTTCTCATATGTCATAGCATCAGCTGGGAAGTGAACCCGCTAACCCAGGACAACTGCTTGTAAAGCAGCTGTCGCTGACCTCTCGACTACCAATGCTTGACTAAATTATATTGAACTATAAATCCAGCAATTTATTATAGAATCCAAAATAACATATTCAGCACCATTATTGTTTGTAATTCAAGCTTTAGTTAATATAATCACAGCAAAACTCATCTTTTGATTTTTGTTTCTCTATATCTTTTCCCTTATAAAAATGGTCGTTAAAACATGTGATGTACTGTGACCTCTCCTTAAACGGAATCAGGAATCTCTCAGCAAACTCTCAAGACAGTAGTGCCATCTAGTTCAAGCCATAGTAATCAATGGATGCTAGGTTTGTGCATAAAAATCCCTATCTAGTAATAACCAATGAATGTTAAGGTTGTGCATAAAATCCCTATCTAGTGCACTAGATAGTGATTTTATGCACAAACCTTCTAGCACCCACATATTTCTATGGTTTGCATTAAAGATCACTACTGAATGGAAATTTTGGTACTGTTTTAATAGCTTGTGTAAGCATAGAAAATGATAATGTAAAAAACGGTCATTTCGTTTGGCTGCAAAAGTACTTCAAATGCTTTTGCAGAAAAGCACTCAAATGAAGCTTTGGTGGCCGAGTGGTCAGCACAGCTGCCTTACAAGCAATTGGTTCGGGTTCGCTTCCCGGCCGATGCCTTGACACATTGAAAAAAAAAAAGCACTTCAAATGATTACTATTCATACATTTCAGTATCCACTCATGTATTGCATTACAATCTACGAAAATGAAATATCTCGCTTACACACAAAACTTATTTTACAAGTAATGTTTTTTTTGTTACATACAACACTTATTTTATAAATAATGTTTAATGTATTTAATGATTCATCAAGTACGTATGCACCCTCTCCCCCCGTCCGCATTCAAATTACAAGTTTTTATATAATGCAGTAAGAACCATCCATCATAGGCATAATTTCACGCCCATATATTCTAAATAATCTACAAATCTATTTTCCCTCATTAAAAATGTAACTTCAAAAAAATTAATTACACTTGTAATTCACCTAAGTGTTAATCACCTTTTTCCTAATAATTAGAATGATTCATTTTCATATTTCGTTTCTAAACATTGTTTCATCGTACATTTCTTTCAGTAGTTGGGGGGAAAGCAGAAAACAAATAAAAAAGAGAAAAATAATAATAACAGAAGGTTATAAAAACAAATTCAGCTAAGATTTTATAAAAAAAAATCGGACGACCTAAGATGTATTTGTTTTTAGAACTAACGCACATCCCAGCATGCAGAGCTAGGACAATATGGCACCTTCGAGAAAACTCAAATTTATCTTATAATTTTTCATCAGATCCTCGAAGTAAGGTAAGTAATTTTTTTTTTTCAAATTAAAAAATACTCTTTTTTTTTTTGGTTTCATATATATTTAAATCGCTGTGTAATTTAATAATTTTAAATTCATTACCGTTATAAATATTGTTAATCGGTAAATTACGTCAAAGGTTATTATCTTACCAGACGCTACTTATTTATTTTTGTTTAAATGTGTTTTATATCCCCGAACAAAATTAATATCTTTTGCTAATTTTTCTGCGTTCTTTTTGATTCGTTTTATTAAGTAGCGAAATTTTCCGTCGTTGGCAGTTTTCATACCGGCGGTCTTGTCCCAAATGATTAATAATGATGGAAACTTGAAACTCTTTTTCATCTTCTTCGCTCATCGGTTTTCAAAATCTGTGTTTTATTTTTATAACTACTTTAATTATTTTTTCTTTCGCTTATTTGCAAGTTGATCTATTTGTAATATCTCAACAACAAGTGAACTCATTATTTAATTTTTATTATTATTTACATTTGCAACCTTGAAAATATGTTTAAAGTTGAATATGTGTAATACTGACTCATAGATACCCAAACATCATTCCCTGTTTACAGACTCGTATTATCTCATTGATGAATCAATATTTATTAATATTTGTAAATACATTAAAATTGTTCTTTGGAAGAGCTGTTTGAGTTTAACAAAGATGAAGGAAGAGGAGGTGTAATTGTAGCCATGTGAACTTTTATAATTTTCGCGATCTATTTTTTTATGTATTGATTTATACCTATACTGGGAGTGAACAACCATTTTCCTGCCAAAGTCCATTTGGATATTTATAATATCATTCGCGGGTCATATAAAAGTATTGATTAACCAACCGCATTTGATCAAACATTTAATTAATTTACCCTAATTATTAGGGGTGGACAATCTAGGCCAATTTCAATTTTCCCGTTTTAAATGATGACCATAATTTTTTTAAGAATTAAAAATAAAGTACCATCATTATTAACTATGAGAAACTTGAACACAGATTTTCAAGCCGCCTTCAGTTATTCACTCCATCTCATACAACCGATACATGTTACCACGTATGAAAGAGGTAAATGATCTCCAATATGCATATTTTGTGCTGAACCAGCACTCATCAGTTGGTCCAGGTCATCATCTCCCACACATATATGTTCAGTGCTCAGTTTACATTAAGATAGCAAATCATAAAACAAGCAAAACTTTCCATATAGTATTGCCACTATGGAGAGTTTTGCCTGTTTTAATAATGGTTATGAGCAAGCATAGGAAATGGTGATCATGTGATGTTTGATAGCAAATCTTCAAAATTAAATGGATAAGCTTCAATTTACTCCACCCTCCAACTTTTCAGCCATCCATCATACCATTGAAAGTATATAAATTATACTTGTATTCAATAACATCATCATCATTAATTCTTCAAGAAGTATAATAACTAATCTTTCTTATTGCATTGCCAAATGTATATCATATAATACTAATTCATCCATGCATTTTACTACTGTTACACAATGCTTTATTTACCACCCTCTTTTACAGTTTCCAGTTTTGATTGCTCCAGCAATCTTCTTCATAACTTTTATATCTCCTAACTTCAACTGTTCCATATTTAATGACAATTTTTCTAATTCTGTTGTAACCATTTTTTATGCTATATTATATTCTCAAATTTCTTTTTATGTTTCGGACAGATTAATTCCGCAACATATGATGCAGACAAAGTTTTTGAATTTTGTGGGTTTTTTTTATTTCAAAGTAATATAACTTGCTTTCACAAAGGCCAGCAACAACTGTAGAAGAGTGGAGAATAATACCATTGGGAAGTGTAATCTACTAACCTGTGTTATCTTTGTGTGTTATTGTTAACAGTTGTTTGTATTTGGAGAAGTTTAAATAAAGTTTAAAATTTTCTAGACATTCAACATTTAACGATAGAAGAATTTTTGGTACTCACACCTCCAATAATCTTGTGATGCTATCAACTTGAAAGAAAATATCAACCTTTTGATAACTTTGTAAATCTTGCATAAACATCATGTACAAGATCATCGATGTACAAGTTCCTTTTTCAGCAAAAATCTAGCCCAAATTTGTGTGCAAGATCCGAGTACATATTATTTTGGTCAGATCACAAGATTTACAAAGTTATCTGTGGATTGATGCAAATGCGAAAAGGCCAGCAGATCTAATATCATTGCTGGACTAATACTCAAGTACCAAATTTTCTGACTTCATGAAACATGTCAACTACTTGATGAAGCTCCTTTTAAAAGTTTTCTACTTTAATATTTCATTCTTTCTTAATAACTAATGTTTTAATGAATAGTACCTTTTAATATTATGTTTTTTTTATTTAACTGAAATGCTTTCCAGACATATATGGGCCAATGATTTACTATTTCTTTCTACAAAAAACAATGCATCGATCCATTTCTTTTGAATTGTGACGTCATAATAATAAAAATGAAAAAAATAATAATAATAAAACAAAGTAAAATTTGAATATTTCTATACTGCAACTATTAATAAAAATTAGTAAAGTAAAATTTGAGTTTTGTTTTTTGCTAATATATGATCTTCAGTGAAAAAAATCATAGTTAGATAGACCATACAAATTACATAAACATAATCAGATAGACCATAATATACATAATTTGATGAAATATTGCACCTCTGGTAGAATGAACTAGAACTATTATAAAGCCAATAAACATCACATGACCATCACCTCTTATGCTTGTGTATAACTGTTGTTAACACAGGCAAAACTCACTATCCAAGGCTCCTTACTGACAAAGGCCATAAGCCAGAAATTAGTTTGGGGATATTGGATGAGTAGGTACTAGATGGGGATTTTATGCACAAGCCTTCTGGCATCCATTGATTACTCAAGCTTGCTGTGTGTGGCAATATATATATATATATATATATAGTGAGTTTTGCTGTTTTAACTATTATAAAGGTTGGAGAGAAAAAAAGATGTAGTTAATAAATATTGTATTTTTATGATCTCTCAATTCAATAATTGTGTTGCATTCTTGTTTAATTAGAAGTTTTATACAGGATCATTTTATGTATGTTTTTGAAAATGTTCATTGGCTGTATCGAGACCTTTCAAGGGCCTGATTTGGTCCAAGGATTGGAGATTTTCCATCCCTAATCTATATAATACCATTTATACACTTTCATTAAACATTTTTTGAGGGATCTCTGATGAAGACTGCTGGATAGTTGAAATTGTATAACAAGGAACAAATTTATATTTGATTGCATTTTAAAAAGTGTTTAATAAAGATGAATAAATGGTATTTTATAGCCATGAGATGAAGGAGGATATTTTCCGTATTGACTTTAAAAATCATTTGATATATGAATTGGGTTGTGTGACATAGGAAGCTTTTTTATGTTGATAAATGCAGAGACCTTTTGCTGATCTCCGCAAATTATTTTGAATAATCTGTTTCAAGATGTAACATATAAAAGAAAATTAAATGTATGTACATATACAATTCCAATGTGTACACTTATTCTTTTTGCATTTATCTATTAAAATCCTTTCACAATATCACTCAAATCTAAATTAGTACAATAGCAATTCTTTCTGTTCAGTAGTGCCATACAGTGCAAACCATAGTAATCAACGGATACTTGAAGGTTTGTGCCTTAAAATCAGATTCATTTCTAGCTTGTGACATTCATCAGTGAGGAGTCTTGGATCTGACAGCACTGGTAAAAACTACTCTGAGAAATGTGGTATGAATATGCACTTGGTAGGGATTTTGATGCACAAATCTAACATCCATTAGTTACTATGACTTGCACTAGATGGCATCAGAGTGCGAGGGGGTTGACTCTGTTGTAAAAGCTTGTGTAAGCATAAGAAATGGGGATCATGTGATGTTTTAATGGTTTAATACTAAAATTAATTTTTTACATATTTCATTTTTTATACTTATATTAGCCAAATTTGGAAGTTGTATTTACATCAGACTTGAATGGCTGTGGTATTTTATTAATCCTAATTTAGAGAAAGATCTTTCCTCTAAAGCACTGTTTCTCAATCTTTAGGTCACGAATATCTACCAAGAAATAAAAACAAATATCTGATAGCAAAAATCTTTTTACATTTTAAGAAAATATTAGTATTAATAAAAAAAAAAAATTAGTAAGTAATACTATCTATTCCTTGTGTAGTTTTCTCAAATTCAATTGTAAATTTGAACTTAAATAATCATAATGTTTGTTAAGCGTTGTTAGCTGAGAGGTCAGCGCAGCTGCCTTGCAAGCAAGCAGTTGGTTGCAGACAGTTGTCGCAGGTTCACCTTCCGGCCGATACTATGACATATGGAAAAAAAAAAAAATCATAATGTTAAATTTCGCGATTATTTGAAAAGAAAACACTTATTTTTTTGGTAATTAACAAAATGCGTTAAGCTTTTAAATTAAAATATGTAGTTTAACTTTAACTCAACTTTTAATTTACAAATTATTTGTTTATTATAAATATTATCAAATTGATCTGAATATATACATATATACAATACTGTGCTGATGTAATATCTCTTATTTTATATTATAATTTATGTAATAAACATTTGAGTCGCAGAACTATTTCAATGAAGTCTATTCGGTCGTGCGGCAAAAAGGTTGAGAAATGCTACTCTAAAGCAAGTGTTAATGGCAGGGTGATGCCTTTGTTAAATTTAAAAACAAGTCATTTGAATGTAACTAAAGTCAAATAATTTCAGTTTCTAACCCTTATTTTGTTAGAAAATTGCAAATAACTTCCTTCTCATTCAGTAATTTGAGAGAAACTTACGCATTCTGTGTTATGCTGCCATTCCTATCATAACAATGGATTAATGGTGCTGGAATGTTTATTGATGTTTAATTAAATAATAGATTATTTTATTGATAATGTATATTACCATTGTCTGTAACTGTTCGAACAGTGGACTCATTTGAATGTGTGGTAAGATAAATAGTATTTTTTTTCTTTATGTTAAACAAATCTACCTTTCACATTACTGTTACACTACTTACTTTAAATGAGATACTTATTTTATATAGCACTATGTTTTTGTAAACTGTAATAGTAATAATCAGCCATTAAGCTAATGCACATGCGCTTTGTGGATTTTTAACTATAAATGAATACTCTCACTTCCAAACACAAGATAAAGTCTTTGTGAAAATTTTCCAAGCATCATTCATTTTGGTATAGTAAAAGTAATTTAAAGTGATTGCTTAACATCCTCACGCTCTTATTCCCAAATGCTTAAGATTTGCCCATACATAAACCTTTGGGTTGAAAGGATAGATGGATTCATTCTTGTTTTTTATACTGGGTTTGGGAAAAGATAAAGGGGGGAAGGGGTTAGATATAAAGGCTATAGAGTTGACAAAGATTATGTTGTGGAAATGGGATGGAGCAGGAAAGAGAAGATTATGGGAAAAACGTAAGGTGGGGAATCTTTGGGGATAGTGGCTGAGAAATTCCTGACTCCAAAAAAAAAAGTCACAATGCATCGCATTACATGTCTTATTAAATGTATAAAAATGTGAATGTTTTTTTTTTCTGTAATTTTGGAAAATTGTATTATTTGTATGATGAATTTAAAATATAATACTAAAACTAGTTTTTTTTTTTTTTTAAATTTCAGGATGCAGCAATGTTCTTAAGTATGCCTTCTGACGAGGAAGAGCTTTCAGACCACCCTTTTCTTTTGGGATTAATTTTAGTAGTTATATTTGTCCTCCTGATATCTTGCTGGCTTGAATTTAGATATAAAAAAAGGGATCCAGATAAAAGGTAATGCTATATACTGATGTAATTCAATTATTCACATAATGCTAGCATGTCTGAATTATGAAATGTGACTGTGGGTTTTGTACCTTTTTAGATCATCTTCAGTGCTCTCCTGACCATGAAATACTACAAACTACTTGAAAAAGTTTATGCAACTCATGGCCTAACTGTCATGGACAATTTAAATCATTTCAAAGGTTTTCAGTAGCAATTTCTCCAGTTTAAACAGAATTTAATGTTAGTGCATTATTCCATCAAGAGTTGTCGTAATTCATGGTGCAATACACCAGCGCCTTAAAACTGTTGTAGTAAATAGTTAAACTATGTTACTACAAAATGTGTTGATTCAAAGATGGATCTTCAGGCAGCTTAGAGAACCAGACATTTGTAACACTATATTTAAGTTATTGTTGGTTTATTTAAAAGAATGAACTCTAACCATATGTGGACCACCTATGATTTTAAAATAATTATTGACAGGAGAGTTGCACATTAATTTTAGTACATGTGGGAACCATAATGCTTCCACAATATTACAGATATATAAATTGCAATTCAGTGTCACAAATAGTTAAAAATGAGAAACTGTCTCTTCTTTTGATAATGGAAATTGAATTTCTGCAAAGTAATATGCTGATCTATGAAATGAAGTTTTTAATAAGTTCAACCCCTAATTTAAGCATGTCCAATAATTTGGGTTTATATGAAAGAATAAGCTCTAACCATAAGTGAGCCATCCGTGGATTTAGAACAATTACTAACAGGAGAATGCATGCCAATTTTAGCACGTGCAAAGAATAATTGCTTCCATAAGATTCACCATCATTTTCAACCATATTAATGCACTGTGGAATGGTCTCCCCAAGTTTAATCCAGTCCTGTTTCTAGCCTCTCTTCTCTGCATCACCCCAGCACACTTCCTTATTTCATTTATCCATCTCACATGTGGTCTCTTTCGTCTTTTACACTCACTTGGAATCCTGTGTAAGATTTTAACTGTCCATCTGTTATTTTCTCTTCTAGCAATGTGTTCAGCCCAACTTCAATAATGTCAGTAACACCATTCATGTATTTTGGTTTTTGATCTCTTCTTGTTATTCCTAATATGCATCTCTCCATTCTCTGCTGAGTGGTTTGAAGTCTTTGTATTGTTCTTCTGTTAAGTTTCCAAATCTCACATCCATAAGTATGAATTGATAAGATACATTTTTGAAAAAAATTCCTTTTCAAACATATAAGATTTAAGATTAAGTTATTTTTACTGAAAGCACTCCAACCAAGTTTAATACTATGATTAATTTCATCCATTAGGTTTCCATCTGTAGTAATAATCTGACCAAGGTATAGGTTAACTTCTTCTAACTCATTGTTGTCAAATTTCAGCATTGTTTTTTCATCTGTAGTAATAATCTAAGATGTTTGTAGTTGATAACTTCTAACTCATCGTTATCAATCTTTATTTGCTTCTTTTGTGAAAATCCACTGAACATTGCTCTAGTCTTTTTAACATTTATCTTTAGTCCTACTTTCTTACTTTCATCTGATAATTCTTGCAATACATCCTGAAGCTCTAAAGCATTATTTACCAAAACAATTACATCATTTGTAGTAATTATAATAATTCCTCAATATTGCAGATATATAAATCACTATACTATTAATTATTATATATACCCTTTTCAAAATAATCACAACTTCTTACACCTTTAAGCAAAAAAAATTTATTATGATAATAACAGTTTCGACTATTCTTCACAGTCTTCTTCAGATCTCATCCTATTATGATAATATTTTTGCTTAAAGGTGTAAGAAGTTGTGATTATTTTAAAAAGATATATTGTTGTATATGAAAAAGCAAAATTAAGGAAGAGGAAGAAGGAAGAAGTGTTTCATGGACTTAAAGAGTAAATTGAAAATATGTTGAGAATTTTTTCACTTAATAAACTAGATTAAAATTTCAGTTAGGATGTAACTAGGCAGCCACCAATTAAAACAGTTAATCTAATGTGAACCATGTGATTTAGTAATTATCAACAACTTTGCATAGTTTATGCTAAGCTAAAAGTATCTACTCTGACTTTCTATCCATATATCACCTTGAGTTTTGAGTTAGAAGCAGTCCACCTTTTGCTTAATGTAAATTTAACAACAGCTATTGTTAATTATTTGATCACATGGTTCAGCTTGCTTACATTCTGTTTTAATTGGTGGTTGCCTAGTTATATCATAATTGATGAATGCTAGAAAAAATTCTCTATTCTCTTTATATTTTTAATGTTTATAAATATTTGGAACAAATGACATCTGTTCAAAATTACTAAGACTAACAAATCAAATTCACAACACATTGTTTTTATTTAATAAGTTTAGCTTTTGGCATTTTGAATATTTTCATAGATAAAAGTGCGGCGTCTGTAGTCTTGCATTGTTAGCCAAGAAGTATCGCAGCTGCCATGCAAGCAAGTAGTTGGTTGCAGACGGTTGTGGGTTCGTGTCCCGGACGATGCTATGACATATGAAAAAGTGCGAGCTCTGTATATAGCATTTGTAAACACAAGATTTATTAAATTAGGTCATGTGACATCTGACTTGATTTTTTGCCATTTTATTTTTTGCTATGATGGTTTTGGCAATTTTATATTGCTAAAGCTATTAATATATGATGTATCTGAACTTAGTTCAGTCCCATATGGCTATTTAAGTTAGATAGCTGGGTTGGAAGACATATGGATGTCTGAAAATTTCAGACTTTCTGACTTAATAGTTATACATTAGTTAAAGTGCTGTGCTTGTCCTGGTATTTTTAATCTAATGATTGAATATCCTAGCATCTCATTGAGGATGCCAGTAGCAGAAACCGGTCTGAGGTTGGGGGTATTTGTTAAGAGTTTGTTTTGTGAGCTCTGTAATATTATAACATGATGGAATATATATTATGTGTGAATGTTTATTTGAATGTTTTCATAGATAGAAGATATTAATATTTTCAATCCAAGCTCAATAGCTTATATAGTCATATGGGTCTGAACTCAATTCAGTACCCATACATTTTGGTGTCTTTGGCTCTTTAACAACCATAGCCACCACTATCCTATTAGGCAGGATTGGTGTTAAACCACTAAACATCACATGATCACTATCTCATACTAGCACAATAGCACAAGATGGCACTACTATATGGAGAGTGTTGTTTTGTTTTGAATTGTTTAATAACAATTATTGTGCTAGTATGAGTTAGTGATCATGTGATGTTTAGTGGTTTAACACCAATCCTGCCTAATAGGATAGTGGTGGCTATGGTTGTTAAAGAGCCAAAGACACCAAAATGTATGGGTACTGAACTGAGTTCAGACCCATATGACTATATAAGCTATTGAGCTTGGATTGAAAATATTAATAGTGTTTTCAATTTCATTCTCATAGTTTTATAGTTAAATAGAGTTAAAAGGTGGGTGCTGGAGGGTTTCATTAGATCCTAAGATCTAGGTGCAGTGCTCTCAGATCCAAGGCTCCTCACTGATGAAGGCCACAAGCCAGAAACTAGTCTGGGGATATTGGATGAGTAGGCGCTAGATAGGGATTTTATGCACAAGCCTTCTGGCATCCATTGATTGCTCTAGTTAGCACAAGATGACACTACTATATGGAGAGTGTTGTTTTGTTTTGAATTGTTTAATAACAATTATTGTGCTAGTATGAGATAGTGATCATGTGATGTTTAGTGGTTTAACACCAATCCTGCCTAATAGGATAGTGGTGGCTATGGTTGTTAAAGAGCCAAAGACACCAAAATGTATGGGTACTGAATTGAGTTCAGACCCATATGACTATATAAGCTATTGAGCTTGGATTGAAAATATTAATAGTGTTTTCAATTTCATTCTCATAGTTTTGTAGTTAAATAGAGTTAAAAGGTGGGTGCTGGAGGGTTTCATTAGATCCTAAGATCTAGGTGCAGTGCTCTCAGATCCAAGGCTCCTCACTGATGAAGGCCACAAGCCAGAAACTAGTCTGGGGATATTGGATGAGTAGGCACTAGATAGGGATTTTATGCACAAGCCTTCTGGCATCCATTGATTGCTCTAGTTAGCACAAGATGGCACTACTATATGGAGAGTGTTGTTTTGTTTTGAATTGTTTAATAACAATTATTGTGCTAGTATGAGATAGTGATCATGTGATGTATTGTTATTACATTTATTTAAGCATTACCTATTTAGTATTCCATTTTCATAGGATTATAGTCGAATAATTGAATAAGAAAGTTTCTGAAGAAATATAGCAAGCCAGCGTCTTTTCTACAAAGATTTAAATGGAAGTTAAAATATTTTTAACCATATACACAACATCCTGTTCAAAAATAACTTATGAATATATACTGTATCTATCAAATTTTTTGGTATTGAAATTGTTATACAATTTAGTGATAGACTAGTTATAAATTCTAAATACCAAGCTATTTTTTAAAGAAATTAATAAATGCTCTTTCAGTGGGGTTTGGAAAAACTTCTTTATGTATTTTAAAAAGTAGACAGAAATGTTATCTGAAAATCATTCAATCTACCTGTAAAGAATACAATCAAAATTGGCATCAGTATTTGAAATCAAGAATAATAGTAAATCTTCAGATAGTAAACTATGGAGAATGTGACTTATACCTATTTACGTAATGCTAAGCTTATTAATAAACAACATAATATCATTATACTAATAAACAATATTGTAGAGAATGATTCAGGTGTAGATAATTACTATATATATATTATATATAATTATAAAACATCATATATAAAAATTTATGATTACATTATTCTATATATATATATATATAACAAAATTGGATAATCAAATCATATATAAGCGTGTAATTAATAACTAGTCACAGATATCAATGTATAGGGAAAACACTTGCTTTGTCACTATTCATATTTTGTCCGAGAACTAGAAAACTTTCAGATGATCTTGGACATATAATATCACTTCTCATATTGTCATGCTGATGCCTGATATTCAAATTAGAAGTGCATGATTCTGTTCAAGAATGAGAATATATATATATACATATATTTTTATTAAAAAACACTTTTATTCACAAATGGATAAAAATAAGTTTTCTTACAGCTTTTTTTAAAGCAGTGATAAACTCATCCATTGATTACTATGACTTGCACTAGGTGGCACTATTGTATGGAGAGTTTCTTTTAACAGCTTGTGTAAGCATAGAAAATGGTGATCATGTGATGTTCTTTAGTTTTTACGAATAAAAGCCTGGGAAAACCACGTTTAGAATTTCTAAGAAATCATTTAAACTTACAATTAATGTCCACTTTTCACATTTTGCTTTTATCGGTGCAAAGCTATTCAAAGTGGGCATTGTTTGCAACTATATTTAAGTGATTCTCTGGGAATTCTAAAAATGACCACTCCATGTTTTTATTTATAAATATCGACGGAAATTTTTTATTTTTTTTATTTTTTAGTGCATTTCTGTGAATAAAATTGTTTCTTTAGTTTAATGAAATTTTTTTTTTGTAGATTTAAGTTTGATATCATTCCAGAAACTATGCTTGAAGAAAGTTTAAATACAACTTGCTACAACTAGATGGCCATATCTTAAAAGATATTGAATCTCAAATAAACCCTCAAACATCATGTGATCACGATTCTTTATGCTTACACAAGCTAGGCAAAACTCTCCTTATAATAGCACTACTCAGTGCAAAACGAGAGTAATCAATAGATGCAAGAAGGTTTGTGCATAAAATTTATATTTAGTGCCTACTCATCCAATATCCTTAGAGTAGTTTCTAGCTTGTGGCTTTCATCAGTGAGGAGCCTTGGATTTGAGAGCACTGCACCTAGATCTTAGGATCTGATGGAACCCTTCAACAGCCACCTTCTACTTTTTTAGCTAACTATAAAGTTTTGAGTTCAAAATGAAAACAATAATGTTTCCAAGCTAAACTCATTAGCTTGTATAGTTGTATAGATCTGAACTCAGTTCAGCATCCATTACTCTGGCTTGCACTGAATAGTGTTACTGTATGGAGAGTTTTGCCTCTGTGAATCTCATATAAAATGAAAAATTTAAATTTTTGGCTAAGTTTTCTGCTAAAATTGTTTGCAAATTCTAAAACCTAATATGTTCACACTGGGAATACAAATGTAGGTAAAGTTTTAATTAGATTGAAATTCACAGACAGATAAAACAAAAAAAACGGATGTTAAATAAAGGTTTATAAATAAAATCAAAACTTTTGAAAAAGAAATATTTATATATCTATTGCAATTTATTAATATGTCAAAAACTGAATCCCATGGAGCAAATTGCTATATATGTGTAATTATTACATAACTGATTATAGAAGTTAATATTTTGTTGAGCTTTATCATATAAAATTATGATTGAGAGTATTTAAGCAACCTCTGTTATCTCATTCAACTAAGGTATACAATGTTTCTGAATTGGGAGGTATGACAATGCAAGGCTTTTCAGAATTGGATTTTGAGGAACATCTTTTAGTAGTTGTGTCAAATCATAATAAATTTGGATATACATATAATTATATTAAGTAAAATTCAAGATTTTTTTTGATTGGTAGTTAGTGATGCTTGAGGCTTGGCATGACTGATGATGGGGGTTTGCTTGAAACTACGTCCTGTAAATCTAATATTGACACAATTCATAATATGTCTATTATATAATATCTTATGTCTTAGGTAAATAATAAGCTAATAGAGGATGCTGAAGTCCTCCCTTTTGTAATATGATTATTAAATGTACACGAATATATGTAATACATTTAAGATATATATTAGCAAATGCTTAACTTCATACATAACAAAATAGATTAATATATATTATTGATTCTTCTTCTTGAAATTGCTTAAAATGGTTTTTTTCCTTTCTAATTTTAGAGATACAATTTTTAGAAAATTCAGCAATTGGACTGTTGTTGGTGTTGGAGCAAATTCTCTCTCATCTGCAATCCTTTGGTATTGGAAGCGAACTCATGATAAAAAGATTCATAGTCACTTGACTAAAAAGTTAAAAAAATATTATAGTGAATATGTGGAGGTACCATTAAAGCAACTGGAGCAGTCCAAAGAGATTGTCGAAGGAGTTCTCGATGTTGTGATTCCACAGCTTGGTAACATTTACAAATTAGAAAATCTTCAATGTGTTGGAAGTATTTATGAAGATCTGAACGTCATTAAACCAAATGAATTTGATATCCTAATTCCTCTCGCATTAGAAAAAGACTTGTGGACTTTAGTTGAAGGTGGTGGAGAATTGGAGAACAATACTTCTAGTGAAGTTTCATCAACGAGTAAAACATCCATATTGCATAAATCATCATCTTCAGATCAGATTTCTTCAAAAGTAATTGGTTACTGGTTGGTAAAGCGAATCAATCCTGTATGTATAAGTGCCTGGGATAATTTATGCGATGTTCATGGATATCTCTCACCCCACAAAGTGAAAATAGCATTCCATAAAGAGCTTCAGCATTGTATAAACAAGGAAGCTATCACTGCCCTTCTTGAACCCTATGGTTATAAATATAAATTAGGTGGACGAGGTGTTAGTTTAAAATTATATTTGATTTCATCCAAAAATGAAATTATAAGTATTGAATTTGTTGTTACTGTTCATTTAAAAGATGTTTGGGTAATTGCCAAAGAGCATCCAGACCATGCCAATGTTAAGCAGCGATTACGCCAGTCTCGAGCAAGCTTTGCTGATTTATGGCAACGTTCTTTTGCTGTAGCTGAAAAACAGTTAATTTTAGGAATTAATAACATTGAAGAAAATGAGTGTAAGAGAATGTGTCTTAAAATTATTCAAGTGATTTGTTTAAAAAATCCACCGTTAGCAGAATTAAATTCATATATTTTAAAAACAATATTGTTACATTTGTACAATGAAGGATATCAGTGGAATATAGATTATTTGGGTGAATGTTTTAAGCAGATTTTATCTTTTTTAGAGGAAAGATTAAACGATGGAAAATTATTTCACTTTTACGATAATAGGATTAACCTTCTTCAAAATTACCAAAATGATACGCTTCAAAGTATGACTCGCTTTTTGACGAATGTGAAGAAAAATAATTCATATGAAAAACTTTTAGTTAAAATAAAAAAGAAGTAAGATATGGACAAATAAGAAAGAGTATGATTATTTGATTATAAAATATTTATAAAATTGTCACTTGTTTTTTAAACTGCCCTTTTTTATATAAATGTTTTAATATAACAATGGACGTTTTGCTTACGTAAAACAATTTTTTAAATGGAGTGTAAAATTCTGAAGGAGGGAGAATGAATCTAATATTGTGTAAAATTAGATATATCTGATTTTGTCCAACATCGTAAAATTTTACTACAATATTTTTGTTTATTGTAATTAAGTACTGTGCTTTTATATATGTTGAACATTTTTTAAATAACATTTGTATGTTTTAATAATATCAAATTTGTATTTTTATTATATAAAACTTTGTAACTATGAAATGAATATTTACAATTTATGTTTGCTTCTTATTTGGAAGCATGTTATTAATATAATTATCATAAATTTATTTGCATCAATACCTTTCTAATAAGTATTGTTTTGTATTTATTTTTTCCTAATTATGGATTCCTAATTTTTTTAATTGATTTAGATTGATGACGACTGGTAGATATGACTGAAATGTTTCTACATGAAATAAATCACAAAATAGGTGTGCATTAGAAAAATATTGGAATATGTATAAAGTATGTTAATCGACTTAATACGTCTCAGGTTGGGTGTTACTGATATTTTGTTGTTTACATCATTCTTATGTAATTTGTAATCTGCTGCAGTATTTCTATGATACAAATCTGGGGTGAGGGGGGAAATTCTGTTATTCATTTATTGAGCATAATATTGTTCAAATATGAAATGTAAAACAATCATATGGTAAATTAATTGGAAGTAACAATATTCAAACATTATAAATTTAACAGTCCTTTACAGTTAATTAAGCTAAATTTGCTTTTAAATTATGTTAATCAATTGATAATCATTTATGGAAGTTTCACTCTTGGGTCCATTACTCTACCATTACTCAAAACAGCATTTTATGCAATGAAATGTAGTGTTATAACTTTATCTTTCCTATTGCATTGCTAAATCTATATAAAATTAATATCATCTATGTTATTTGTTACTTTTACAATGCTTTTTTTACAACTTAATTTTCGATTGCCCCAGCAATCTTCTTCAGAACTTAAGTTGAAACTGTCATATTAAATTGTAAAAAAGCATTGTAAAAAGTAATAAAAACATATATCACGACAATTGTCTGAATCTGTATGATCTGAGATTCTACTTATAAGTAGAAGTTCTGAAGAAGATTGCTGGGGCAATCGAAAATGTCATATTAGGTTGTAAAAAAAGCATTGTAAAAGTAATAAAGAATATAAATGATGTTAATATTAAATATAGTGTTGTCATGACAATTGTCTGAATCTGTAATATCTGACATACTATTGCAGCAGTTCGCATAAGAGTATTCTATTTTATCAGTTCACTCATACTAATGTAGATACATGATATTGAAAAAGTTAATGAAAATCGTGCAGGTTAAAATTGGTCTTTCAGTTACTGGCATAAAAAAGGAGAGTGATAGAGACATTTTCATTTATTAATATTTTTATGTCAGTATTTTAATCCTGAAGGAAGAGAAAAAGAGGAAAGATCTTATTGAACTTTTACCAAAAAAAAAAATTGACCAGAGGGGAGAATCCTCGAGAACAGATTAGAAAAAAAGATAACGTTGGTGAAAAACAATCTTAAACTTCGTTACTAACTGGTATTACTATTTTTGACTACATCCTCTTTTAAAATACTGCATAAACGGCAAAGGAAAAAATTTTTATCTTATAGATTAGTCTTTCTAGATATTTCAAACCAGAAGGGATTGCTGTTGTTTACCGATCTTTAAATGTGCAATCAATTTATGCATCATTATGTGTGGGCTGTATAAGATTTTATACTTAATATTTAATTGATTGTATTTTGTTATTTTATTGTTTTTATAATGCTTACTGATAATTAGGAAAGTGCCAGTTTTAAATGATCTGTTAAAAAAATAAATACATTTGGATTGTATTCATGGCAGGGAAGCTAACACAGTATAAAAATAAATACAACTGACCGTGATGGCACTGATATTGATGAATGAGAATTGGTGGCATTTTAATCAAAATGTTATTAAAGAGTATCATTTCATATGTATATAAAATTGTGTAAATAAGTGTTGTTGTATATATATATATGGAAAGACTGCCTTGACAACAGATTGAAGATTTATGATGTAGATAAGTTTGGGTTGTTATCATATGATTTATATATATATGTATATATTAACTAATAAAAATAAGAAAATATTATCAATATTAAATCTAAGGGATTATGTTTTATTATTTTACTGTTCCATGAAAATATAAATTCAATTTATCCACTTTACTTTGAATGCTTTTCAACAAAATCTTTTATTGTAAAATATATGCATATACAATCTTATGTTTTGATTGTCCTGCAGTCTTCTTCAGAGCCACATTTGTACATATATGAATATACAATCTTACATTTCAACTATCCTGCAGTCTTCTTTAGTGGTGAATTTGATAATATTTTTATGAAAATAAATTAGTAATAGATACCAATAGTGTTACAAGAGATTAATTTATATATATAGTATGCCAAAAGAAAGCATCACCTTTATTAAGTAGCAGAAGTCAGTTTTTTTTTTTTACATAGGTATATTATTGTAGAATAATTATTTAAATACAAGTATATTGTATTGTCTATACTGAAATTAAATGTAATTTAGAAGGGATTTGAATTCAGACTATCAAGCTCCATACAGCTAGCTACTATATCTTATACAACCAACACATATGACAACATACATGTGAAAAAGATAAAAGATCTTCAATATATGTATTGTAGGGAGCTTGAAAGTTCTAGTTCAAATCCCTTGTAAATTACATTAATTTCAGTAAAAACAATACTTATACTTAAATATTACATATTAAAGTCTTACACATGAGAGTGATTTAATGCCAACATGGGTATGATACAATATTGGCATCAATGAGGGCTTTGAACATTCCTTCATCAGATTTTCAATGATGTGGATGGCTGAAGGGTTGGAAGGTGGAGAAGATTGAAGCCTGTACAATAAAGTATGAAAATTTGCTATAGTAATATAAACAGTACACAGATTATAAATGTTGGGAGATGATGATCTGGACCAACTGATAAGTCATGATTCACCACAAAATACAGATATTGGAGATCATGTATCTTTTTCATATGTATGTGGTCATGTGTGTCAGTTGTATAAGATGAAGTAGATAGCTGTAAGGAGCTTGAAAGTCTGAGTTCAAATCCCTTATAAATTACAATAATTCTTTATATAATTAATTATATTAGAATGCCAGAATTGTAATTCAATGTGGAATATGCTATTTCAATCGAGCTTAAAAGAAGGTGCTTCAATGCTCAAATTTGATGGATGGGTTTTTTCCGCTTGTATATCCTTTGGGTAGGCTGTTTTAGTAAATTGCATCTTTCATTTAACAAAATGTTTATAATTAACATAGCTATTATTATTTAAAATTTATGTTGTAATTGTGAATAAACAGAATTAAAAAACAGCTGATTAATAAGATGAGGAGACAGTGTATGTATAATTACATTCAAAACCTTTTTTATTGTAGCCATTTCCAACCACAGGTCCATATCTGGTAATGTATGAATTGGAAAAATTAGTTTAAAACTTAAAAACAGTGACAAGGAGACAACATAGAGAAAAACCAAAACATCTCCTTCAATGAATATTACTCAAGTGATTGATTGAGGTCATTGCTTACATATGTACCTGTTTAAATGTTTGGGAAACAGGAAATGGAACCTGTGAGAGTGCAGTGGTGAGCATGTGTCCTGTAATGACATGTTCCTTTGGTTGAACTCCTCACTGTTTACAAAAATAACAGGTAATGGAACATAGCTTTTCTTGAGGCTAAATAATTAAGGAGGTCTTTTTTCTGTCATTAATTAATTTTTTTCACATTCCCCTAAATGACTTGGTTTATATTTTGGAAGGATTTGGACTCCATGTTTTGAGAAACACTATTTGAATTTAAAAATTGTATTGTAAAATAATTTAAATCTATATAAAAGTAAATACTAGATCACAGTATCTTATCATTATTGATGTATAGTACTTAAAATAATATGTAGGAATAATAAAACTAAATTGAAAACTAGTTTAAAACAGCATTTATAATAGATAAAAATGCTAATATACACTAACATGTGAAAGAACTTAAGCATTTAAAATAAAGATGTTGGAAAATGTGAGGTCTTATAAAGTAAGATTAGTTAAAGAAAGCTTATACAATACATAAAAATGAGAAAACTAGTTTTGAATAGAAAGTGTTAGGAATTGGGTGTAATTATTGAAAGTTTGTTTAAATATTGCATCAATCTAGATGAATCTTGAATGACTTCTTTTTTTCCATAGAAACTTATAGGCTGTAAATGTTTACTTTAAGATACTTGTTTTATAAACTTTAGTAATTTGTAATATATAAAAAGAAGATATCGTATTTTGGGATTGGCGCTGCTATGACAATTGTCTGACGATAATTATTCAAACACTTAAGGCTTGTTATTTTTTTAAAGATTAGCAACCTTTATATTTAAAAAAATAAATTTTTGAATTCAACTTAATTTTAAAAAATTATTATGAATATGAACTTTATATTTAAAAATTAGTTTTTTGAATTTAAGTTAATTTTAAAAAATACGATATAAATAAAAGATTTTTTGAATAAAAAAATTAGTCAACAAAAGTAATTTTTGAAGTTCAGTTTATTTAATTTAAATCTTTTAATTATAATAATTTTGTAAAATTAACTTGAATTCAAACACTAATTTTTTAAATGTAAAGTTTGCTAAACTTAAAGTGATACTTCCCAACCAATAGAAATATATTGGCAAACATAGAATCATTATCGCCGGACAATTACGTCACAGCAGTGCTAATTCCAAAGTACCGAAAATAAATTAATAAAATATATATAAAAAAAAAGTTTTTAAATAATGTTTTTATGTAAATAGCTGACTAAAAAGTAATAAAGTAATCTCTTGATTAAAACTACAAAAAAAATCTGACAAATAAAAGGCTGTGAAAATAAAAAAAAATGGTGCTGATATAGTACGCGCTCGGTGGCCATTTTGAATTTGAAAACAGCCAAAAACACTGCTGGCACATGCAAGCGATAAATGTCATCGACTAGAAACACTCATTTTTTAAAAAAGTAAATCGCCTGAGGCACTATAATTAAAAAAGGTGTTGGGAAGGGACTACACTTAAAAAAATTGCGGGAAACGTCACATTAAATAGCCTAAGGTGATACTATCAAAAAAAAAAGTGCGGGAAAAGGAAAAGAGGTGAAAATTAAAAAATGCTTTAAAATAAACCAAAAACGCTAATTTATATATATAGTCATAATCAAACATTGCAATATTTACAAAAATCCGTTAAAATATAGCGATCACTAGAAAAATAATATAATGCTATAAATCAAACCTTACTTTAAAATAAACCAAAAACGCTAATTTATATATATAGTCATAATCAAACATTACTTTAAAATAAACCAAAACCGCTAATATATATAGTCATGATAATCAAATATTGCAATAGTAAATCTCAAAAGATTAACCCTATGTTAAGGCACTTTTTTTAAAAAAAATCGTAAATGATATTTACAAAAACCCGTTAAAATATAGCCATCATTAGAAAAATAATAAATGCTATTTTAAAAATATCAGTCCGGTCTATCAACGCTATATACTAAATCAGTATTATAATTTTAAAAAACAATATTTAAAAAGTATAATGCTATAAATCAAACATTGAGTTGTAACGTCACATTGAATAGCCAAAGGTTATACTATGGAAAATAAACCAAAAACGCTAATATATATAGTCATGATAATCAAATATTGCAATCGTAAATCTCAAAAGATTAACCCTATGTTAAGGCATTTTTTTAAAAAAAAATCGTAAATGATATTTACAAAAACCCGTTAAAATATAGCGATCATTAGAAAAATAATAAATGCTATTTTAAAAATATCAGTCCGGTCTATCAACGCTATATACTAAATCAGTATTATAATTTTAAAAAACAATATTTAAAAACTATAATGCTATAAATCAAACATTGAGTTGTAACGTCACATTGAATAGCCAAAGGTTATACTATGGAAAAAAAGAGCGGGAAAAGAAAAAGAGATGAAAATTAAAAAATACTTTAAAATAAACCAAAAACGCTAATTTATATATATATAGTCATTATCAAACATTGCAATATTTACAAAAATCCGTTAAAATATAGCGATCACTAGAAAAATAATATAATGCTATAAATCAAACAATATCAGTCCGGTCTATCAACGCTATATACTAAATCAGTATTATAATTTTAAAAAACAATATTTAAAAACTATAATGCTATAAATCAAACATTGAGTTGTAACGTCACATTGAATAGCCAAAGGTTATACTATGGAAAAAAAGAGCGGGAAAAGAAAAAGAGATGAAAATTAAAAAATAATTTAAAATAAACCAAAAACGCTAATTTATATATATAGTCGTAATCAAACATTACTTTAAAATAAACCAAAAACACTAATATATATAGTCATGATAATCAAATATTGCAATCGTAAATCTCAAATGATTAACCCTATGTTAAGGCATTTTTTAAAAAAAAAATCGTAAATGATATTTACAAAAACCCGTTAAAATATAGCGATCATTAGAAAAATAATAAATGCTATTTTAAAAATATCAGTCCGGTTTATTAACGCTATATACTAAATCAGTATTATAATTTTAAAAAACAATATTTAAAAACTATAATGCTATAAATCAAACATTGAGTTGTAACGTCACATTGAATAGCCAAAGGTTATACTATGGAAAAAAAGAGCGGGAAAAGAAAAAGAGATGAAAATTAAAAAATAATTTAAAATAAACCAAAAACGCTAATTTATATATATAGTCGTAATCAAACATTACTTTAAAATAAACCAAAAACACTAATATATATAGTCATGATAATCAAATATTGCAATCGTAAATCTCAAATGATTAACCCTATGTTAAGGCATTTTTTAAAAAAAAAATCGTAAATGATATTTACAAAAACCCGTTAAAATATAGCGATCATTAGAAAAATAATAAATGCTATTTTAAAAATATCAGTCCGGTTTATCAACGCTATATACTAAATCAGTATTATAATTTTAAAAAACAATATTTAAAAACTATAATGCTATAAATCAAACATTGAGTTGTAACGTCACATTGAATAGCCAAAGGTTATACTATGGAAAAAAAGAGCGGGAAAAGAAAAAGAGATGAAAATTAAAAAATACTTTAAAATAAACCAAAAACGCTAATTTATATATATAGTCATAATCAAACATTGCAATAGCATTTATTTAAGTAATTTTTTACTAATATTTTAAGAATTTAAAAAAAATTACCAACTCTCGATCGGATGGATGGTCATCCGCTCAGGCTAAATTTGGTTCTTCCTCTTCATTACTGCAATACCACAAAACATCAAATTATACTTTTAAGATTTAGGTTTATTATTTTAAAGAAGACGCCAGTAAACAATTAATTTATTCAGGAAATATCGCAGCTTGATATGGTCTCTTTCAAATTTATTTTTAAAACTGTGTACTTGGGTCTGACACAAGGTATCTATGACGTAAGATAATTTCCAAGAATTATAGTTCGGATTGGGCCTTTGTCTTATTAAGATAAAAGAAAGTGTTAAGTTAAACTTTCAAATTAAAAAAAAAACAACAACTGTAAACCAGCTAAGTAACTTTTATGCTTCAAGCCTAACATCGTTATGTATATAATCTTATAATAATGTATTTTGATGTCTAATATGTGCACACATCTAATATATAAATATATTTATTTATATATTAGATGTGCGCACATACACGTAAACATACGTTATTATACATCAAAGTACATTATTATAGGATTATACACGTGGTCTGGGATGAGTTTGAATTTGACAAACAGGCCTACTATGATACATAGAAGGTGAAACAGAATGATAGACAGAATTAGCAACAATAAGTGAATACGCAAATATAATTAAAGAATATATTTTATTAGGCATTCATAATACTGGATGGGGTGGGATGGCAGCTGACATGATAGACTACGTGGGTCGACTACGTCGAAATACATGCACTAGAAAGTAAAAAAAGAATACACCCGTAAATAAATTAAATCATTAATTTATTTTTATATTTTTTATAATAAATGACCAAATAATTTTATTTGCGTCTTTAAAGTGTTAAAACTAAAATCTTAAAACTAATACATGTATCGGCACCCATATATATATATATATATGAGTACAAGTTGTGATGTATAATATGTTACAGTGCGATTATATTTTTAAATCATTAATTTATTATAAATTTTTTGTTATAATTAATTTTAACCATCTTTTGCATTTGATGACTAGTTAGGCTTGAGGCATAAAAGTCCATTAGCTGGTTTATAGTTTGTTTGTTTTTTAAATTTGAAAGTTTAACTTAACACTTTCTTTTATCTTAGTAAGACAAAGGCCCAAATCCGAACTATAATTCTTGGAAATTATCTTACGTCATAGATACCTTGTGTCAGACCCAAGTACACAGTTTTAAAAATAAATTTGAAAGAGACCATATCAAGCTGCGATATTTCCTGAATAAATTAATTGTTTACTGGCGTCTTCTTTAAAATAATAAACCTAAATCTTAAAAGTATAATTTGATGTTTTGTGGTATTGCAGTAATGAAGAGGAAGAACCAAATTTAGCCTGAGCGGACGACCATCCATCCGATCGAGAGTTGGTAATTTTTTTTAAATTCTTAAAATATTAGTAAAAAATTACTTAAATAAATGCTATTGCAATGTTTGATTATGACTATATATATAAATTAGCGTTTTTGGTTTATTTAAAAGTATTTTTTAATTTTCATCTCTTTTTCTTTTCCCGCTCTTTTTTTCCATAGTATAACCTTTGGCTATTCAATGTGACGTTACAACTCAATGTTTGATTTATAGCATTATAGTTTTTAAATATTGTTTTTTAAAATTATAATACTGATTTAGTATATAGCGTTGATAAACCGGACTGATATTTTTTAAAATAGCATTTATTATTTTTCTAATGATCGCTATATTTTAACGGGTTTTTGTAAATATCATTTACGATTTTTTTTTTAAAAAATGCCTTAACATAGGGTTAATCATTTGAGATTTATGATTGCAATATTTGATTATCATGACTATATATATTAGCATTTTTGGTTTATTTTAAAGTAATGTTTGATTACGACTATATATATAAATTAGCGTTTTTGGTTTATTTTAAAGTATTTTTTAATTTTCATCTCTTTTTCTTTTCCCGCTCTTTTTTTCCATAGTATAACCTTTGGCTATTCAATGTGACGTTACAACTCAATGTTTGATTTATAGCATTATACTTTTTAAATATTGTTTTTTAAAATTATAATACTGATTTAGTATATAGCGTTGATAGACCGGACTGATATTTTTAAAATAGCATTTATTATTTTTCTAATGATCGCTATATTTTAACGGGTTTTTGTAAATATCATTTACGATTTTTTTCTAAAAAAAGTGCCTTAACATAGGGTTAATCTTTTGACATTTACTATTGCAATATTTGATTATCATGTCTATATATATTAGCGGTTTTGGTTTATTTTAAAGTAATGTTTGATTATGACTATATATATAAATTAGCGTTTTTGGTTTATTTTAAAGTAAGGTTTGATTTATAGCATTATATTATTTTTCTAGTGATCGCTATATTTTAACGGATTTTTGTAAATATTGCAATGTTTGATTATGACTATATATATAAATTAGCGTTTTTGGTTTATTTTAAAGCATTTTTTAATTTTCACCTCTTTTCCTTTTCCCGCACTTTTTTTTTTGATAGTATCACCTTAGGCTATTTAATGTGACGTTTCCCGCAATTTTTTTAAGTGTAGTCCCTTCCCAACACCTTTTTTAATTATAGTGCCTCAGGCGATTTACTTTTTTAAAAAATGAGTGTTTCTAGTCGATGACATTTATCGCTTGCATGTGCCAGCAGTGTTTTTGGCTGTTTTCAAATTCAAAATGGCCACTGAGCGCATACTATATCAGCACCAAAAAAACACCCTCTAATAAACGAATTCTAAATTTCTGTATCATGTGATTGGCTACTATGTAAAACTATGTATTTGCTTTTTAATTAATTAATTAAGTAAATCGATGTTAACAAAATTTTATTTCACAAATATAATGTTTCTGTCATTATATATATATTTTTAATTAATTTAATAATGAAATCAATATTGACACAATTTTTATTCTACAAATGTAATATTTCTATTGGCTCGGTTGTTACGGAGTTTTCTTGGGAAGGGTGAGGATATAAATTCAAATTCTAAAAGGGAATGGATTTTTTTATTTATTGTTAATTCAAAAATGTGGAACGTAATAAAAACATAGACAGGTCACATTAATATAAAAACATTTGATAAAATATTTAAAAAAAGAAGGGATAGGAAAATTTCGTTAGTAAACTAGCTGTACCTGTTGCTTTACTTACATTATTAAAAATTTATTTAACGGACATTGCTTACGTAAGTAATATTTATTAAGGCAATAAACCTAAAGCATGTGCGGTTGAAAATGCGAAGGTAGGGACCTCTACAGGTCTTTCTTCCAATGCGTAAGCTTGTGGTTAAGACGTATAGAGGTTCCTATCTTCGCATTTTCAATCGCACATGCTTTAGGTTTATTGCCTTAATAAATATTACTTACATTATTAGAATAAAAGAATGAAATGTAGTTGATAATCAAAATATATTTAAATAATATTTACATGAGATAATAATATATGAGTTATGGTAAAAAATACTACTGAAATGCATTTTTATAGGTCAATTTATTTGCTGTTGATAACTCGTGAATTACTATGTCAAACAAATGCTATTTAAATGTATTTTAATTATCAACTTTGTATTACATATAAAGATATATCTATCCGTCTATTCATGTCTCTTGGGGGAAAATTAAAAAATGAAAAAAATTAATGACGTGCCCCTGTGATACAATTACGTGCTAAAAAAATAGCTACATTTTCAAAATAAATTTAAAAATATTGCAATTTATAAAAGTTCTAAGAAAGTTATGAAATCTTTTATTGAATATTTAAAAATTTAAACTCATTAACTGAGATGTTTTTTTTTTTTTGTTAATCTGGGTATAAATTTTAGAAAAATGTTTTTGTCAAATACTTTTATATAATTCTCTATTTATTAAGAAGGTTTAAAAAAAAAACAACTGATTATTCACAATGATATTTTTTTAATGGAAGTAAAACAATTTAGATTATTCAAATGTTATTAAAGCATGCAAAACTCTCCATACAGTAGTGCCACCCTGTGCCAAACAGAGTAATCAATGGATGCCAGAAGGCTAGTGCATAAAATCCCTATCTAGTGTCTATTCATCCAATATTCCTGACTAGTTTCTAGCTTATATAGTCGTATAGGTCTGAACTCATATATTTTGGTAATCATGTGATGTTTAGTGGTTTAATACCAATCCTGCCTAATAGGATAGTGGTGGCTATGGTTATTAAAAAACCAAAGACACCAAAATATATGGGTACTGAACTGAGTTCAGACCTATATGACTATATAAGCTAATGAGCTTGGATTGAAAATACTATTGTTTTTAGATTCATAATTTTGTAGTTGAGATAAAAGGTGGCTGCTAAAGGGTTGGATTAGATCCTAAGATCTAGATGCAGTGCTCTCAGATCCAAGGCTCCTCACTGATGAAAGCCACATGCTAGAAACTAGTCTGGGGATATTGGATAAGTAGGCACTAGATAGGGATTTTATGCACAAGCCTTCTGGCATCCATTGATTACTCTGGCTTACACTGAGTGGCAATACTTATGGAGAGTTTGCCTGTTTTAATAATAGTTATGAGCAAGCATAAGAAATGGTGATCATGTGATGTTCAAATTTATTATAATCTTTTCAAATCTATTGTTATCATATAGAATGTTAACAATGAGGCATTTGCAACTTAACATAAAATTTATAGGATGGCTATGGATTCATTACTGTCATCTTAAACCAGAACATTTACATGGAAGAATTTAAAATCACAAATACCAATCCATCATCTAAAATATGACTGCTATATCAATGATAAATTAATCGTACAGTCACAAGATGAAGCTCTATTACAAACATTCTGAATACATAATAATGCATCCCCTTCACTTAAATTCACAATAGCGTTAGAGTAAGAACAAAAATTGTATTCTTATATGTTTTTGTGACATGATACACTCAAGACAAAATTAAAACTACAGTTTATGAAAAACACACAGAAAATACTTAGCATATACATCCAATCATGCTAGAAACTCTAAAAGTGGAGTAATATTTTTACTTTCTTCGTTCAGAAATTAGTGGCTTGGTAAAACAAAAGACTGACATAGTACAAAAACAAAAAGAAAATCCAATGATAGGTACTCTAGTGTATCCATATGTATCATGGGATAGCAGACAAACTAAAGGAAATCTATATAAAACAGTTTCCCAAAATCAGAGCATACTACAATGGTTCTAATCTCTACAAAATTTAAATTTGGAAATGCCAATAAATAGAAATTTCATTTACGAAATACCATGTGAATGTAAAAGGACATATTTCAGTTATAGTAGCTACGTATCAAAAACTGAATAAAAAACCACAAAGTAATGATTAGAGAGGGGGAAAACATATCTAAAATAGCACTCCATGAATGTACCAATAAACACACATTGAGTGGGAAAACAATATTGGCCAGAGATGAAAACGTAAAGATTTAAAGCAGCTGCTCACATGACAATGGTAAGTCGGCCAAAAGTAGCAATCTGTAACATTTGGGAATCATCAGTCTTGTCCTAAAAAAGAAAAAAAATGGAAAACAGAAAGACAATCCCATGGATAATTATATAAAATTTCTAATTGACAAAATAATCTAGTTTGAGCATCACCTTAAATTCCATATTCACAAATTTAAAGATCACTGTTTCGATTCC
The DNA here is from genome assembly GCA_028023455.1 of Epiperipatus broadwayi. NCBI lineage: Eukaryota > Metazoa > Onychophora > Udeonychophora > Euonychophora > Peripatidae > Epiperipatus > Epiperipatus broadwayi. Next base: position 202,677 of record JAQFVV010000045.1, read on the forward strand.
TGTCATTGATCAGCCTAAAATAGCTTTAGATGAGAGAATTACACCACTTAAATCATTGGGTTGTTTATGAACCTGTGTGTTATTAACAGCTGAATGTATTCCAAAAGTTACAAATAAAACTTGAATTTTTCTAAAACATTTAACACTTACACTAGATAATAATAGGTCAATATAATTGCAAGCAAACCGAGGAATAAAATTTGTGATAATAGGATTTTAGTAACAATTATATGTTGAATTATTTCTATCTAACGTCAAATGTCTTGAAAAAAATTCAAATTTTTCCAATGCGTTCAGCTATTAATAATAGCACACAGATTAGTATATAACTATGTTTTAGGTGGCATTAGTGTTGCTGGCCCGACCAATACCAGTACTAAATGTGGGAATTGAATCTGAATCTTTTAAGTTCCTAAATATTAAGAGATGCTTTGACCAGTTGTTAGTTTAAATTCAATATACACAATTTTAAAGATCGAAGTTTAATTTCCATCCTAATTCTGCCTAGATGGTTAGAGCATCACATTAAGCCCAATACTCTCGAATGTAAAGATCCAGGTTTGATTCCTATTCTAGTATCGTCATTGCTCTGGTTGTTATATAATAATGTGTGTGCTATTCTTATGCTAGTACAGTCACTGATCAGTCCAGCAACATCTGCAGTAAAGAGAATAACCCCATTTGAAATGTTGTGTTATATATGAATCTATGTGCTATTTCATTAGAATTAAACGTACTTGAAAAGTATTTTGAATTTTTCTGAAGACATTTTAACAATTAATATTAGAAGATGAAAATAACTCAACAAATAATGACTATTAGAGGAATGAAATTTACAAAAATAGTTCATAAAATTTCAACACTAGGGATGATTTTTTTGTCTGAAGCAAACCAATAATATAATTGAAGCATTTGGATTGCTGAAAAGTAGATGAGTTATCTATACCCCATATCAAAATAATCTATCCTTTAGACTACTGTATTTCACTCAACAGCAAATAAGAAGTGGCACCTAAATGGCTATTTGCAAATAGTGCTCCTATTGAGAATGTCCAATCACTAGAAACTAAAGATTTGTTTGATATCATTTAATTATCCTCTGATTAGTCGAGTTCACTCAAGAAAAGAGTGATATAAGACAAATTATATATATTCATAATCATATATGATTCAGTATCTATATATCATTCAATATCTTTTTTGCACTTTTTCAAGCATTTTATTTTCTGATTGTTTCAGCTGAACCTATAGCCTTCATCAGGAATCATTTCCCACACATATATATGATCAGTGGTCAGTTTGCATTAAGATATCAATTCTTCAAACTTTAATGGACAGGATGGATGATATAAGAGATTGAAAGAGATATATGGAATGGAAGATCTGGGCAATGAACAGAATAAAATTGACAAATGGATGAATTAGCCATGTGACTGCTCCCTGAACCTGTTCATATATCAAAACACTGTAAAGTTGTAATTATTTATTAAACACATAGGAAGTATGTAAATACTTTTAGAAAAAAGTTTGAACCATTATCATATGCACTTTGAATGTTTATAACAGTCAAATAATGTCTTTTTTTGACTATAGAGGCACCTTTCAAACCTCGACACAAGATAGCGACTTTATAAAGATAAGAACGGCTGTCTTATCTTTAATCTAAATTCTCACTTATATAGGCCAATCTGAAGCATCTTGATTTGGGAGCACGAAGCTGTTAGTCTCTTCACATTCATGCTCACAAAGCAAAATGCTACAGATTGGCCTATATAAGTGGAAATTTAGGTTAAAGATAAGATGATCATTATGGGTATATCTAATATACTAATCTTTATGATATGAGGTTCAAAACCATGTATTAAGTACAGACTACTCCAGGTTCAATCAAACAAGCAACAACTAATCCTAGAAAGATGGGTAATTTATTAACTGTTCTCATGATATATTCTTTTCGTTTTATATATGTCCTTATTATATTTATTTCATTTTGATTTTATTGTAATCTTCTAAGAGTAAATTACTGTGATTTATTAAACTTCAAAGGTTACAAAGTACAACTCCATAAATGAAGTACATGATCGTAAAACGAACATGAGGCTATGACAGAAGCCTTCTCTTCCGCTGCATGAGGGTTCTCAGTTGCATCTTTGGATATTTTCCAATCTACTCCATAAGCAAGAGATTCATGTTTTGTATATGATAATATAACTGGTTGTGAATCTAAATACCCAAAAAGAAAAAAAAAAGTTGATTAGGTAAATATTTTACATAAATATAATTTAACGTGATTATAACATTATACAAAATGTTAAACAAAGAAATAAATTAAAATAATAATAATAAAAGAACAAAAATAAAAGAAAAAATAATGATCAAATTTCAGAAATGATAGATTGGACTTGAACACAAAAATAAAATAGAAAAATATATATACTACTTTTTAAAACTTTGGTATTTTGTAATGTTGTTAGAAAAATAAAAATCAAGGTCAAATCGTTTAGTCTACATGTATCATACACTGATCCTTTATTCAATATTTTACAGCCTACCTTTAAGCAAAACTCTCCATACAGTAGTGCCACCCTGGGCCAACCAGAGCAATCAATGAATGCCAGAAGGCTTGTGCATAAAATCTCTATCTAATGCCTTCTCATCCTTCTGGCATTCATTGATTACTCTGGTTGGCACAGGGTGGCACTACTGTATGGAGAGTTTTGCTTTGTTTATAAACAATTATGTGCTAGTATAAGAGATAGTGATCGTGTGATGCTTAACTACCTTCCAATCTTTTTTCATTTTTTATACGCAAGTATTGATGAGTATTTTCACAACACAATTGACAATTTTTTTTAATATTGGCTTGACTTTATAAACAAAACCCAATGGCGTAACATTTTTTTAGTGAGAAAGTGTAATTACAAAATTAGTTGATCTGAAACTATTTCCTTTAATATGCTACTGTGAATCTCACTGTGATCATCTCACTAACTTTGTCAATCTGATGTGAAATTTTGAGAGGTCTACTTGGCTATGCAGTACCTATCGCTTAAATCAGTATCGGTAAAAGAATTAGTGCTCCATGGTACAATTAGTTTGAAAATCGAGAAATTCTGATGAAGACTGCTGATTAGTCGAAACTGTAAGGAAATATCAAAAAATAAGCAAAAATATATTGTATTGTAAAAAATGAATAAAGAAAAGTGTATTACACGCTATTACATAAATTCCACTTTCTGTATGTGTTTTCTTTTGGAAATCATGTTGCCATACTATTTTCAATTTTCTGATCTAAAGATTTATTTTTTGCTATCAAAATATTACCTTACTTAGACTGAGATACTGTTTTCTTTACTTGCTATAATTGGGACACTGGAATAAATAGTTAAAGATCGGCAAGCAATGGTGAACTATCATTAATGATGATGATCAAATGTTATTTATCATTTTCTATTACATGGCTGATTTATCATTGTAGTTGATAATTTTTAGTTCATATCATATAATGTAATTCATGTGCTGATATCTTTAGAATCATTTTCAATTGGTTTTAATTAATAATTTATTTAAAACAACAATTGTATTTATTTTCAAGATTTTTTTTATCAGTGCCTTCTATCTCAACTCCACCAATCATAAACAAAGATCAGTGCAAAAACTCAGATGACTCTATCTCACTATGCGTGCATTTTGTGAACAACCTCCACTCATCAGATAAACTAGAGATGTTCTGAGCTCGATATTTTTCAATTATCCCGCGCTTATGCAAAGAGTACAGGGTGATCCAAGCTCTACACTGATGGATGGCTATGATACAATGGAGCCAAAATGAGAGATGCATTGACAAAAGCAAGTGAATTTGAAAGTATATGCAATATATACACCTATTCATGAAATGAACAAGTCCAACTATGTTACAAAGATAATTTACAAGCTAAATTCCCAAAAAATCATTGAAACAAACTTGTAAATAATACTGACCTTTTGTTATATCAATGCCAATCTATTTTGAGAGATATATAAATACAGTGAATATATATATATATTATATAATGAGTGGTAATAGCATCTGACTGATGACAGTCAATAGCTAGAAACCGGTCTGAGGATAGGAATATTCGGAAAAGCTTGTTAAGAACTATTAATGTTCATTATATAACATTTATGATACAAGCTTATTAAATTAAGTCAGGTAAAATATGACTTGATTTCCTTGCATATATATATATATATATTCTAACCTGTACTATGAGTATCTTCACTTCCTGATAATATATGATATGAAATAAAATGGGTTCTATCTCAGTTAATAATTAATAACTAAAATATTCAGCATTTAAATTAAAATATTTCACTAGCTCAAATTTAAAATACGAATAAGGTTCAATTTATAAAATACATTAAATAAATATTTAATATTTTCATGAGACTTGAAGTGAAAATACAGGTGACAAGATAGATTACATTGAGCCAATATCCCACAGGATACTACCTCAATGGCATAAGAACACTATCCCCCCTTATTACTATTTTAAATAACAAACTCATAGTATTCTTACGACTTTAATAACTTCTACTCGCTAAGACTAAGTTAATAATTAAATCTTAATCTTCTATTTAATAATAATCTGGCTCAACTAAAATAATCTCAGGTTCATAAAGTTTATTCTAAGTTAATTTAAAAATACGGTAGTAAAATATGAGAAGGGATTTTATGTCATAATCTACTACACTGAAACTAATAATAATAAATAACAGTAATAATATTCTTCATTGTTTAACTAATTCTGTATATCTTTTCTTTTTACTATAATTTTATTACCATAATAAAATAATGAAATAATATAATATGATCTTATATCTTCATGTAATGATATAATAAATACGTGGTAGCATTTTAATAATGTGACAAACAAAATATGTGTGGCAACTGACAGCATATAATTTAATATAATATTATGATAACTGATTTATGACCAATAAAATAATGTAAGATTATGATTATTTAATTATAATGAATACCAATAAAATATTTAAAATTCTTAAAATAATTCTCTATTTATCTTTTGTGCAAAATTATATATTTGTTTCAATTATTATGCATATATCGTGTTTTCATGCAGCGATGTGGAAAAATAAATAACTCGGACACAAAATTTTTGAAATAACAAAATTTAACAAAGTTTATTACTAACAACAAATAAATAAACAATTTATTTACGCTATTTACAGTGGATATCCTTAATTTTTTTACTTTACAGTTTGATCTACTGGGTTATAAAAAAAAAAAAATTTATATTTCAATTATATCTTTATTTAGATTTAGGACAAAATTTTAAAAAAATGTTACTATTGGGTTTCTCGTTACAGTCAAACTATTACAAATATATTTATCTACTTTATTAGCAACAGCATTTTATCCTTAATATTATTAAACTATCTTATTTTAAAAAATTCATATTTAGAAAAACATTCTATAGAAAACAAAATTTTATAATGAGTATGGATTTCTCAAAATATTAAAAAAAATTTCATCTTGCAAAGTCAAAGATGTTACACAAAATATTATCCAAAATTCAGTACTAGATTTTAGTATTTATCACACAATGTTTACTAATCATAATATATTCTTCTTTAAGCCTTACTTTAGTATGATATAAGTGTAATCATCAATATATTTATGTTAATCAATAAACAAAAAATATACTACGCATATTGTTTACATAATTTACTTTGTACCATTGTATTTTAAAAAAAATATGCAATACTTATTTTTCTCTTAAAAAAAAATAATACTAAAGCATTTAAAATTATTATCACTTTAAAGAAAATATCTTTGTTTAGATACTTTATTTTAAAAAAGTTTATATTTCATTTCCAAAATAAAATTCAAAATATATTCTATGATTCTTTTCTTTCCTTAGGATACTTTGGATCTTCAATTTTAAGTTATAATATTCTGCTCCTTATAAGCAAATAAACTAATCTTATACAAACCGATAGCATAACCTAAGTTCTAAATTATTTATCATTTCTCTTAAACATATCTTACTGAACGATGCAGTTACATGAAATAAAGATAGCGAAAACAGATGCATAGGATTAAGGAAGAAAGCTAGAGTATTACTCTTGACATATCTCAAAATCATGGCACAGTGTGAAGAGGTATGACATTTACCTGCCTAATATCCTCTAGTACAGGGACGATGTTAAAGCTATTTCTTCAGCTTTATTAGAACATCAAATATTTAAAGAAATATAAACACTGTCCAAATAAAATGTGTATCAGTCATAGGGCTTTGTTAACTATGCTGATATTCACATAAAGACTAAATATTATTTCCATTCCTATAACATCCTATTTCTTAAAACATCATCTTGGTTTCCTGTTCACTAAGTACTTCCAAGCCACTATCTCAACATTATTTCTCAAGATTTTCCACATCTTACGTCGATAAATAACTATCTGCATTTACAAAACAATAAATAAAATTCATTAATAGTTAAACAATCTAGCTGTTCCACAAGAAAAGTCTGCTTACTTCATTATTCTATATGTCTAATCATATACAATCTACTTAGACAATATTTGAATATCCAATAACATGAAAATTTTAAAAGAATCACACAATTATTTGTTATGTTGGATTATATCACTAATAAAAAAAAAAAAATTTGTCGTATGCATATTTTTCAAATCGATCCTATCTCATAATGTTTTTTAAAATGTTGTATAAAAATGCGTTACATATAAGTAAAAAACTTTTATACTTCATTCTTCCAATTTATGGATGATCTAAAGAAAACAAAAAAATATACATTATAAATTATCAATAGTTATTATTATTACCAATAACCTTTATCTAGTCATCGTGTTCAGTAGGCTTCCTTTATCCACTTGAGCATTGCAGATATAAAAAAAAATTCACACCCATACATTTTATATTAAAATATTTTTAGCTAAATTATTAGATTGTTATATTATAAAATTTTAATATTAATAAATTAATGTTTTTATGTTTTTCCTAATCTTATATAAAAATTTAGATTTAAACTAGGTTAACAAAATAAAAAAAAATAAAAACTATAATTACATATTTTCTTGACGATAGTTCCTGATAAGTCCAAAATGTTTATTATTTTCTCTAGAGTTTTTAAAAAATGTTCTCCTCCAAGCGCGTTAAAGTTTAAAATAAAAATAATTATTAATCCATTTAGTAAAATTTATAGAAAATAATTCTTGGTTTTAGTATTTAGGATGATAATTATTAAATCATAATATTAATTAATCCCGTGAAGCTTCTTAATCTTCTCTACCAATATTCTCTGCGTATCCAATGCATCAATCCATCTAATTTAACTTTAAAAATATTCGATAAACTTTTAAGTACTATTTGTATTTCCATGGATCCATCTTTTATTCAACTATGTGTTCACTTTTTTTTATATATGTTTCCTTCTTGATACATTTAAACTTTCGTTTGGTATTTTTATATATCACTTTAAAAAATAAAAAAAAATGTTACCTTCAGAAAGTATATAACATTTTACTCCTTTGAATATAATATTCTATAAAATGATTCATGAAATATAATTGTCTTATTACTATTTAAAAATAAATCTTGGATAAACTTATAAATAATACGTTTCAATACATTTTTTAGACTCCGTATAATGTCCGAGCTGTGGTTTTTTTTATGTACCAAAACAGTTCTCCGGTGAAATATTAATAAAGCTGTATCAATAAATATTCCAAACATTTTTTCAGCATTACAACTTATATCCATTTTATTTCGTAGTATATCCATCCTTTATTGCGAAGTTTAGGTTAAATTTTTAGATAAAATACGACTGGTAAGTATACTTAAATTAGCCAATCATTTTTCACGAAGTTCCCAAATATATTATACTTTAAAACTCTCTTTTCAAAGTATATAAAAATTGACTAAAAAATTTAAAATATTATCTCTTTGATAGCTACTATATACCTTTCTCTGGTTTCAATACATTATTAATCTCCCCCTATACCCCCCATGCAATTCATATTTATAGTCTGTAAGAATACCTATTCCTATTGGTTAATTCTTACTTTAGCTTGAGAACAAATTTACATATTTTCAATTTCAAGTAGAATTGAATTTCAAAATTAGAAATTATGACGTAATAAAATTTAAAAAATATTATTTAAAATATTACTTTTAAATCAATTATTATTTTATTAAAATTATTTAATCTTTTAAAATAACTTTTAAAATAACATTTAATAACTTATTCCATTTCTTAATATTCAATTTATCTATTTTTATTTAAATAAAATATTTAATTTTTATATTATGAATGTATTCGTCTTTATTACATTATTTAAACATGTTATACGATAGTTAACTTAATGTTTAATACTATTTACTTTTATAATAGGCAACAATTCCATCCAATTCTATACTGCAATTTCAAAATATTTTAAACTTTATTATTAACTCAAACAAGCGTGTGTGAGAAAGTATGTAATATACAGGTCACATGATTAATAACTTTGACAGACGATTTTCAATCTATTTCTCTGCCTAGACTAATAAAATTGATACACTTATTATATTATATATTATAATTATAAAATTTGGAAGAACAATTTAGAAAATATAGAATTAAATACAATTCTCACCATCATAAAGTTTATTTTTAAAATGTACGATATTAATTTTTGCTTATTAAATATGACTATAAATTTAAACATAGCATTTATTAAATTATCAGTTTTAAACTATTAAAATCGAATTTATTAAATATACTTTTAATATTTATAGCTGTGTTATTTAATATGGCCAGCTTTTACAACCATATGAAACAATATTTTAAGCTTTACATAACTATTTTTAAATAATTCGCTATAATTTTATATACTACGTATTTGCTTTAACCTCAAATTGTACTATATAACATAATTGACAAACTATAATTAATAAATCAAAAGAACATATTCTAAAATTTAAAATTTTTAGTAATTGACTGTTATGAACTATTACTGACCTATAGAAAAGGGCACAATATATATATATATAAATATATTATTATTATTATTAAAAAATTATTTACAATGGATTTTATAAGTTGTACTTCTAAAAAAAGTAAATATTGTTTTTTTTTTTTAATTTAAATAATGATTTAAATTTTGACATGTAATAATCCTTTGAAAATTAAAATCAGTTAAAATGAAAAATATCTTTGCTCAATTTTTAGATCACAATTTAAATTCTAATGTTAATTATCTCTCTTTTTTCCTTATGCTAACAAATATAATGATCTAAAAATTGAGTAAAGATAGAGCGAAAATAGTTTCTTTCATCAGCCCAAATAATTTTTTTAGGCATTTATATATCCCTCTATTCTTTATCAATGGTTTATGTAGTAGTCTTATTTATCTATAGATTAGATGGGAGTTAGTTTTCCGTTTAAATTTCATTATATCTATACTATTATATAAATGAGAAAGTTTGTTTGTGACTTTATAACTCTACAAATATTGAGCCAATCTTTAAAATCATGCATGATTTTCTTTCCTTTTTTGAACTGAATTTTCCTATTAAACATCACATGATCACCATCTCTTATGCTAGCACATAAATGTTATTAAACAGGTAAAACTGTCCATACGTAGTGTCACCTGTGCCAACCAGAGTGTATATTAATTTTCTTTTTTGGAAAAACTAAGTTACAAACACAAGCCATATTAAAATATTTGCTGTTGATAAATAATGAGAGACATATACAATAAATAGAGGATAGAATATTTAAATGTAACTAAAGTCATTTATGAAATATAGAAGTTAGGCAAAATAACATGAACATTTACCATATTAGCATTATATTTTGGATATTTAATATAAATGTAGAAATATATAGTGATATAAAGAAATGTATCATTTCTTCTAGAGGTAAAACCCAAAATTGGTTGTATGGTTTATCTCACAGGATATTGGTATCAGTTTCATAAGACCATGAAAAGAAATGTCAAACTTTTCTGAATTTGAAAGGGGCCACATTGGTGTAAATTTGCTGTGAAGCATAACAGTCTAAAATAACTAAGCTTTTTCAAGGTTACCAGTCTCAAGATGGATGACTGCACTCACTAAAAATGGGAAAGTAAAAACTGTTAGAATCATTTCTGGTCAGAAATCAATACTTAATGACAGAGGTCAGTAGACATTACAAAAATGTGTAGTCAAATACACAATGTCCACAATGAAACAGATAATTGAAGAAGTCACCACACATGAAAAATTCCAGAATATGTTAAAAACAGTTGATGGACTTTATCGCTAAAATTTTCTGGCACAAATTCCGCTGGATAATGGATACCTAGAAGCTTGAGACATGACCAGATAATCACAGTTTAATACTTTACACAAATGCTAAAAAATTTACTTGTGATGATGGCCAAAAAAATGGAGTAAAGTCTTCTTCCCTGTGAAAATATAGTACTGAAATTTTATAATTTGGATAGCCACACTACGATAGCTATATAGTTTGATTGCTATTCAGCATATACATACCATGGTTTCAGATCACTTGAATACTAAATTAGGTTCACCTCAAGATGCAAACATTGTTTTTAGACACAAGTTTTATTTTTCAAGATGAAGTCCAATTCATACAGCCCATACAATCATATGGATCTCTCTTATCTATCTAAAGATTGAACTTTTGTGAACCATGCTTGAACAGAGAGTGAGAGGTCATTTACACCATAGAGAATTTGGGATATTTCATCTTGATTCTATTATACAATTCCAATCTGTCAAATCTTAATATGATAAAGTCCTGAGACATATTAACAAATGCCCTTGCAAATGTTCCGGTTATTTTACCCAATCACTAGGAATCAACAAACTAAGTTTATTTAACCTTCAATTTTGCTGCAATCAAGAATATGGAATCCATTATGCATACACGCAGCTATAAGATTGTTTCCATGGGGCTCTTGCCACTTGACCCTCCACACCCCTCCGCCAACTGAAGTACAACTTAAAGGAGAACAAAAATTCCGTGTATCCCAAATCCTTACATTTTCATCGTAACTAAAAACAAAAAGATATCATATTATTATGACTAATATACGAATAATAATAATATTACATAATTATTGTAACCTACTTCCACAGTAGTGGATCATTCATTGAACTAAGGATTAAAAGTAATTCTATTGGTAAATGAAACATTCCCCGTCATTGATTAGTTTAAAAAAGTGTAATTGACATATTCATTTACAAATTAATTTTCTTCTAGTTTTCATTTAATACCTTTTTTTTTTTCTTATCCCTGTTTTTGTTAACAATGAAACTGTGAATGAATCTTCCATGTAGTAAACTAGAATAACCAGTTTATGACATAACCAAACAACCCATCAATTAAAATCAATCGTATAAACAGAACCACATGATCTAGTAATTAAGAATAGCATTTGTCTGATTAACCTTAAGCTAAAAGACAGTTTTATATATTGTTTGTTTATAACTATAATATAATATATAGTTTTATATATTGTTATAAACAAACACACACATAGTAATGATCTATAAATTAGCATATTATAAGAATCCTTTCTGGTGAGGGTTATTAATCATTTTAATATGTTTGCAGATAACACCCTCTCATATCAACACAATATTAATTGGATATTTATCTGATCTCCAAGAACTTATATGGATAGTTAATCAATCATTGATATTTGATAAATCACAACTACAATTTCTACTCGAGAGAAATATTAATGATTGATCTATCCACACAAAACCTTGAAAAGATCTATTTTTCATTAGATTAATTGATACCACAGGACATTATTTGCAAGTTCATTAAAATGATTCTATAAAGTCTAACTTGTAAATCACTTTTATAGTACCTATATCTGAAGATTATTACTCCATAAATATTATATATTCTTAGCATTGAATATGTAATCAGGGAGTTGTATAAAATATATTCTACAAGAGTATGTAGATAATGGTTAACTATTAAAGTAATATATTTTTGGTATAAAACAATAATTTATTAATTTTCTAAGCCAGGTGTTCGATACAGCATATCTTTGTTAAACCACACCACTAGTCTGGGGATATTGGATGAGTAGACACTAGACATGAATTATGTACAAACCTTCCTGCATCCATTGATTAAGAAGGCTTGTACTTGGTGGCATTACTGCTGTATGGAGAGTAGAGTTTGGGAAAATAAAAACAGGTATGGAAGAATATGTTTGCCTAGAGCTAGAATTAGGAATTTTGCAGGTAAGGTAAAGAAACAAGGGAGTAGAGATGTTTAGGTAATGTTAAAGAGAAATAATTTGTCAGAGTCATTGGAAAGAGTAATGGATGAATACACAGAATTGATTAGAAATTTGAGTAAGATTAAAGGAAGATTAGGAATAGTTGGATTACTATCAAGATTCGATAATGGATGTATGTTAGATAGGGCATGTTCTATAAATGGGAGATTGACTAAATCATGCGAGAAAAATGTTTGTGGATGTGTGGAATTTTTTTATTAGTAAGAAGAAGATGGATTGCACTTAGCAAAACAAGGAAGTGAATTATTAGGGAGTTTGATTTATAAAAAATATTATAGTTCAAGAAACATATAAAGGGAGATAGGGTTTTAAATTGCATTATTATCAAAAAAAAATAGATAGGATGTAATAAATAGACAAAAAGGTAATTGATTTAGATATAAATGTAGATATGAAGAGGGAATGGATTTAGTTACTTACAAGTGTAATAGAAAAAAAAGAGTCAAAAGAATTTATAAAAGTATTGTAACGATCCAGAGAATGTGACTTAACGTAAACTGCACTACAGGGCGCCATCTAGGCATTTGAACCTAGAAAAATTTATAAAGTAGGCAGATACGTAAGAAAAAAAAAATTTTTTTTTTAAATATTTTGGTTCCGGTCGTTAGCCCATGTCACTAGCTCAGTGGAATAGCAGAGATTAAATAATATAATATCTTATCTAATTATATCTCAATATTAAAAAAATAAATAAAATAAGCCACTGCCAGTAATTAACATACAAACTTTTATTTATGCACATATATATAAGATTTAAAATTATTTTAAATTAGTTTTACAATTTAACATTTAACATTATTTTTAACTTTACTTTAATTTACATTTAATTACTATTATATTATAATTTTACATTTTAATTAAGTTCGCACATATAAATTTATGAAAGCTTGTTTATAATGTTGAATATAGATCGTTTACATAGATTTCACGGTCAAAAACATTTCAAAAGAAACATAAACGATCAAAATACAAAATTATTGATTACTGACAATTGCGGAGGGAAATTTATATGTAACCCAATAGTATTCACCATAAGATACTTGCATTGTCACCAATAACTTAAAAGACATCCGAATAAATACATTTTAGATACTCACCGTAAGGTATCATTATTTATCGAATGTCTATATATTTTGATCAAATATGAAAACCCAAAACATACTTAACCGATAACCAATCCATGCAAGCGTCTATAAACAACTTAAATTTAATGCATTTTTATTTAGGGTCAAGTATGAATAGACCACATAGATTTGCTTTTGAAAATAAACATTCTATCCCTATTTAACCTTAGGTTAAAATTCGTAGTCAAACCGGCATCAATTCATCTGATATATCGATGTATTCAATGTAATAAAATACGGCAGCACAAAAAGTTAAGAGAAGAAATTGCTTCTCATGAGATAGGAAAAATAAAACTATCTGCAAAGAAGAGCAATAAAACAAAAAAACTCCATAGAAAGGAACCGCAGTATCCGACTTATAATTCCTTCCATAGGCAAACGGAAGTGTGCGGCGTATGAAGCGATTCTGCCCGTAGCGAATCAATATTACATCTACTAATCATACCAATATATTCAATCCATTGACCCAATTTAACCACGAAACAAATAACCTAAGATTACCCTCCCCTAATATAACTTTACAAATCTATACAGCCATTCACGCCCGACTTAAGTTTAACCTTGATATATTTTAATTTATCGGAAAACAGAAATCATAAATAAACTTAAAGAACAAAATTAAATAAATGGAAATGATTTTACACAAATAAATAAAAAATACATCAAATAACATTTTAACTACTTTAGTCAGATAGGAAACTAATGCAATTATTTTAAATACGAAAAGTTTTTAATTTAATGTTCATTAATTGTAAAGTTCTTAGTGTTTTCAAATTAATATTGTTCTTACGATTTTTAAAACGTCCAACTTTATCCGTTGCTTGCCATGAACGTAAATTCCCACGCCGTCCTAAAGAGGTTAATATTCTGAAGGCCGATTTATTTATCCATCCGGAGATTTTTGTTTTAACTAGTCCTCAATGTAGAAAACGATAGTTCATTTCTCCTTTCTTTAACAGCTGACAGAATTGACAGTGCATCTGTCAATTCCATCACCTCCAACTCCGTACTACTACATATAGTCACATCCTAATAATCAATAATCAATCACTCATTAATAATTTCCAAATTTTCCTTTTATACGTATTCGAAGGATTGACTTGGCATTATGTCATCGATGTGATGATCCTTTCGCTGAGGTCCGATTTTCCGATGGATTTCTTTCATTGGCTATTTGTTTCTATTGTTCCCCTATCTGACCGATGTTTTTACATTTAAATGCCCAAGGCTGGTTTACATTTGACTAATTAAATTTATCATTTCCATTTCTGATTAATTAACCTGTTTTCCAAATCAAAGATATATTTAAAGATAAATTTAAAGATATAATTTTATTTCCAAATCTTTTTAAAATTTAGTTTTAAAATACTTTTTCTTTAATAAAGTTTTATTTTAATAATTTTTCATTATCTGTGCGATTTAATATATAAGAGTTTAAGATGATATTTAATTTCAATTTTTAATTCTTAAAGAAAATTTTTAAATGCGAACTTTTTAATTTACTTTCATGTTTAATAAATAAATAAAAAAACAATGTAACGAACGTCTGTGCTCGTTACATATCAGTAAAGTTGCTTAAAAAAAAAATGATCAAAAAAAAAAATATTTTTACTTAGGGTTAGTAATTACGGTACACGACTAACAAAATTTACAAACATTCGGTTAGTATAAAGACTATATATAAAAAAATATGTTTACTATCGCTTTCCTAAGGACCATTTACATCTACGCCTCCTCCTCCCGAGAATTCTATTTTATTTTATACATTTTATTTTTACTCACGGCATGACAAGCAAATTGTTTAAATTATTTAGGAAGGTTGCATTGAAGTAAATATATTTTGAAAGATAATGGGTTTATGCGTGTATATTTGCAGCACAATTATAAATACCATCAACTTATTTATGACTGATTAAAATGCTTAAATAGGATTACACTGAAGTAAATTCCCAACGGTACTCATCGTAAGGTACCACATTTCGATCATAAACTTACGTGGCTGTGCGCACCTATACACATTAAAGTATAATTTATATTACAACAACAACAAAAAAAACATATCAATCGCAACCTTTTGACTTTCTTTTTAACGAAATACAGTTTAAAATTATTTATACTTTCTCGTGTTTAATATATGTGCTATTTCTTTTACTGGCAGAGCTTTTATAAGATTTAAAATATACGACTTATGTAAACAGATAAAACATTTCATTTTGACAAAATTTGCTCAGGGTATACGTGGTTTATTAACATCGGCCCCAGATTGGGAAAGCCAGTTGTAACGATCCAGAGAATGTGACTTAACGTAAACTGCACTACAGGGCGCCATCTAGGCATTTGAACCTAGAAAAATTTATAAAGTAGGCAGATACGTAAGAAAAAAAAAATTTTTTTTTTAAATATTTTGGTTCCGGTCGTTAGCCCATGTCACTAGCTCAGTGGAATAGCAGAGATTAAATAATATAATATCTTATCTAATTATATCTCAATATTAAAAAAATAAATAAAATAAGCCACTGCCAGTAATTAACATACAAACATTTATTTATGCACATATATATATAAGATTTAAAATTATTTTAAATTAGTTTTACATTTTAACATTTAACATTATTTTTAACTTTACTTTAATTTACATTTAATTACTATTATATTATAATTTTACATTTTAATTAAGTTCGCACATATAAATTTATGAAAGCTTGTTTATAATGTTGAATATAGATCGGTTACATAGATTTCACGGTCAAAAACATTTCAAAAGAAACATAAACGATCAAAATACAAAATTATTGATTACTGACAATTGCGGAGGGAAATTTATATGTAATCCAATAGTATTCACCATAAGATACTTGCATTGTCACCAATAACTTAAAAGACATCCGAATAAATACATTTTAGATACTCACCGTAAGGTATCATTATTTATCGAATGTCTATATATTTTGATCAAATATGAAAACCCAAAACATACTTAACCGATAACCAATCCATGCAAGCGTCTATAAACAACTTAAATTTAATGCATTTTTATTTAGGGTCAAGTATGAATAGACCACATAGATTTGCTTTTGAAAATAAACATTCTATCCCTATTTAACCTTAGGTTAAAATTCGTAGTCAAACCGGCATCAATTCATCTGATATATCGATGTATTCAATGTAATAAAATACGGCAGCACAAAAAGTTAAGAGAAGAAATTGCTTCTCATGAGATAGGAATATTACATCTATCTGCAAAGAAGAGCAATAAAACAAAAAAACTCCATAGAAAGGAACTGCAGTATCCGACTTATAATTCCTTCCATAGGCAAACGGAAGTGTGCGGCGTATGAAGCGATTCTGCCCGTAGAGAATCAATATTACATCTACTAATCATACCAATATATTCAATCCATTGACCCAATTTAACCACGAAACAAATAACCTAAGATTACCCTCCCCTAATATAACTTTACAAATCTATACAGCCATTCACGCCCGACTTAAGTTTAACCTTGATATATTTTAATTTATCGGAAAACAGAAATCATAAATAAACTTAAAGAACAAAATTAAATAAATGGAAATGATTTTACACAAATAAATAAAAAATACATCAAATAACATTTTAACTACTTTAGTCAGATAGGAAACTAATGCAATTATTTTAAATACGAAAAGTTTTTAATTTAATGTTCATTAATTGTAAAGTTCTTAGTGTTTTCAAATTAATATTGTTCTTACGATTTTTAAAACGTCCAACTTTATCCGTTGCTTGCCATGAACGTAAATTCCCACGCCGTCCTAAAGAGGTTAATATTCTGAAGGCCGATTTATTTATCCATCCGAGATTTTTGTTTTAACTAGTCCTCAATGTAGAAAACGATAGTTCATTTCTCCTTTCTTTAACAGCTGACAGAATTGACAGTGCGTCTGTCAATTCCATCACCTCCAACTCCGTACTACTACATATAGTCACATCCTAATAATCAATAATCAATCACTCATTAATAATTTCCAAATTTTCCTTTTATACGTATTCGAAGGATTGACTTGGCATTATGTCATCGATGTGATGATCCTTTCGCTGAGGTCCGATTTTCCGATGGATTTCTTTCATTGGCTATTTGTTTCTATTGTTCCCCTATCTGACCGATGTTTTTACATTTAAATGCCCAAGGCTGGTTTACATTTGACTAATTAAATTTATCATTTCCATTTCTGATTAATTAACCTGTTTTCCAAATCAAAGATATATTTAAAGATAAATTTAAAGATATAATTTTATTTCCAAATCTTTTTAAAATTTAGTTTTAAAATACTTTTTCTTTAATAAAGTTTTATTTTAATAATTTTTCATTATCTGTGCGATTTAATATATAAGAGTTTAAGATGATATTTAATTTCAATTTTTAATTCTTAAAGAAAATTTTTAAATGCGAACTTTTTAATTTACTTTCATGTTTAATAAATAAATAAAAAAACAATGTAACGAACGTCTGTGCTCGTTACAGTATAGTAAAAAAAGAAGAAATTGTTAAAATTGGATATTTGAATATGCAAGATGGTAGGAGACTAGAAAAGTGGTTGGAATTAAATAAAGCAATGAAAAATGAAGATCTTGAAATATTTGCAGTAATGAAAGCACATCTAAGAAAAGAAGCACCTAAACTAGAAGACTTGGTATGGTTCGAGTATAAATAGAAAAGAAAAAAAGGGTGATGGTATAGGAGTTATGTCAAAAAAATACATAAATACTGAAGTGTCAAAAACATTCATGGTTTGAGATAAGATTAGGAAAACAAAAGTAGATGGTGGCTATAGGATATATAGCCACAGGAGATAATCAAACTATAGTGGAGTGGAACAGTAGCATATATGAATGCCTAGTTAAGGATATAGTTTCAAAAAAAGGGGAGGGGGATAACGGTTATAAATATGAATGGGCATTTAAAAAAATTAATGGCAGGGATAATAAGAATGGACAGCTTTTGAAAAAAATTTTTACAGAGTGAATTTGAGCACTGGAAATTTTATCAAATATTTATGAGGGACATACACATCATTTAAAAATAAGATATTTTTCACAATAGATTATATATTATAACGGTCAGATAATAACCAGGAGTCTAACCGTATCGTGCCGTACAGGGCACCATCAGGCATTTGAACCTGGAAAATTTATATAGTAGGCATATACATAAGTTAAGAAAATTTTTTTTATATATATATATTTTATTCCGACCGTCAGCCCAATGCCACTAGCTCAGTGAGACACAGAGATTTATAAAATATAAATTCTTATCTAATAATATTTCAATTAAAAAATAAATAAAAAAAGCCATGGCCAGTAATAACACACACAAACATTTATTTAAACATATGTAAGATTTTGAATCATTTTAGAATCACTTTTTACTTTAAAATTTAACTTACATTTTAACTTTGATTTTAGAATTTAATTTACATTTTAACTTTTATAAGTTCGCACAGATGAGTTTAATATTTTATTAGAGTGTCGAGTATGAATAGACTACATAGATTGCATTTGAAAAGAAAATATTCTATCCCTGATTTAACCTTAGGCCAAAAGTTCACAGTCACACCAATGCCAATCTATCTGATATATCGATGTATTTAATGCAGCATGAATACGACAGCACAAATACCATACTGTCAGGAATGTACATCTGAAGAGCATGGTTATAGAAGACATTGACTCTCGTCCAGACAGGAACACTATATCGGTCTGACGAGAAGAGCAATAAAAAAATAAACTCCATAGGAAGGGACTGCGTTTTCCATCTTACTATCCCATTCCATAGGCAAAAAGGGGGTGTGCGGCGTATAATGCGATCCTGCATGTAGCGGACCTCATACTACATTTACTAATTACACCAATATATCCAATCCATTGGCCCAATTTAACTACGAAACAAATAACATAAGATTTACCCTCCCTTAATTAAACTAATATAACTTTACAAATCTACGCAGCCATTCACGCCCAACTTAAATTTAACATTTATTAAAAGTTGTTTAACAAAAAAAAAAAAATCATAATAAAAACTTAAAAGAACAAAAAAAAAAAAATTAATGGAAATGATTTTTTTAAAAAAAATACATTCAATAAAATAATTAATAAATAATTTAGTCAGATAGGGAATTCTACTTCTATTTAAATATTGAGAAGTTTTTGGAATTAAAGTTCTTACTGTTTTGAAAATGTTCATTAGCTATATAGTTCTTACTGTTTTTAAAAAAAAGTCCGTAGTTTCTAATTGCTTGTAATTTGGAAGGTGTTAATTCCCATGTCATGAGGAGATCGGTGTGCAGTTAGCCATTGGTCCTCTATTGCAGCTGGTATTTTATTGCCAAACCCAGATGTCCTACAGTACGCAATATGGGAAAATGATGTTTCATTTTTTTTTAGAACAACTGAAGGAATTGAAAGTGCGTCTTTCAATCCCTTCTCCTCCAACTCTCTCCGACTTAACACATATCACCTCTGCTGTCACATCTCTACTTTCTCTAATTAATCTTTTTTATTTCCAAAATTTTCCTTTTATTGTAAACTTTTGGATCCAGTGGACATTACATCATGATGATGATGATCTTTTCGTTGAGGTCCGTTTCCAGAGGGATTTCTTTTATTGGCTATTAGTCTCTATTGTTTTTTTTTCTCTTCTCTCCTATCTGACCTTTGCTTATTATACATTTTGAAATGCCTAAGGGCTAGCTTACTTTTAACTAATTAAAATAATCATTTCCATTTTACAATAGCATTAATTATTTTATTGTACAAACTTAATATATTTTTATCTTTAAATCTTTACAAGTTTTTGTTTTTAAAATACTTTTTTTTTTTAATAATTTTTTCTTTTAATAATTTTTCATCTGTGCAATTTTATATATTAAGAGTTTAGATGATTTTTAACTTTCAATTTTTAATTCTTAAAAAAGAAGTTTTTATTTGCGAACTTTTATTTTTCATGTCTAATTTTTAGAAAAAATAATGTAATGGCGTATGTGCCCGTTACAATATTAATAAAGAAAGAGGGAATGAATAAAATATGAAAAATTCAAGTGTTTAACAATAAAGAGAAAGTGTGTAATGGTTAGTAATGTGATGGAAAATATTAATAAAAGTAGAAAGGATAGTGAAAGATAGAATAAATAATAAGATTAAGTTAGAAGAATATGAAATAAAAGTAGAAGAAATCATAGAAATCTATTGGGAGTGAATATAAGGACTGGTGTGGTGAAGTAGAAAAAGTGGCAAATAGGGTTTTAGGTAAGAATATTTAGAAGAATAAAATAAAAAAGTGAGAGTTAGTAAAGGTGTAAAAGAGAGAAGGAAAGTATGCAGAGAATATAAATGTGCTATTAAAAACAAAATCAATAAAAAAGATGTTAATATTAAATGGGAAAAGTATTTTAAAAAAAGAGAGAAGTTGACTAAAATAGATAATTATAGAGAAAGAATAAAATTAAATAGTAAATTGTTGGATGTTAATAAAAGTGAACGAGATGAAGTAAAAAAAATTTAGAAATATATTAAAAAAAGAAATGTAAGGAAGAGACAAATAGTATTACTAGATGATAAGGAAATAAGAGTGTAACTCTACAGAAGAATTAGAACCAAACATTAACAAGTAGGTAATGGATATAGAAAAAATGTTCGATGTGAAGGACAGAGTGATAACAAACATGAAAGCATATAATATTGAAAATATTAGGTTTACGGAAAATGAATTGAATGATGCAGGGAAGAATGGAAAGGCATGAGGTTTAGATGAATAGGTAGCTGAAATGGTAATGAATTTAGAAATGGTGTAAAATTAAATCAATTATTATGTCTTAATAAGATGGCACAGAAGAGAGAATTTCCAGGTGGCTGGATCAATACAAGAGTAAGGCTATCATTTAAAGGAAAGGGTAAAGATCATAGAAAGTTAAACAATTATAGACTAGTAGTGATATATCAGTGTTATATAAAGTTTTTGCATAGAAGGTGGCTGGAAGGGTCACAAAATGGATGGAAGACAATAATATAGTGGGAGAAATGGAAAAAAGCTTTCTATCGAATAGGTGTGTAAGAGATAGTTTATTTGTAGTCACACAACACATAGATATGAGTAGGAATATATGTAGACAATTATATATGGTTTTTATAGATATGGAGAATGCATACAATAAACAGAAATAGATTATGGGTAAGTTTAGTAAATTTGGGAATAAATGGAGCTTTAGTGGATCTTTGTATGAAAATAATTACTATATGTATCATATTAGAAAATATAGAATCAATTAAAGTCAAAAATTGTGGTGGAACTAAGGTAAGAATGCTTTTGTTTTGGTTGTATTTGACAGAAATGGACAGAGCAATAGAAAGATTAGGAAGAGGAGTAGGAATATATACATTATCTGGTCTTTTATTTGCTGATATCTTCTTGTAATCAGAAAGTAGGGAAGATATGAAAATTATGCTGAGGACATGCACAAGAGTGGGTAAAGAGATGGGGATTAATGTTTTCCTGAAGGTTTGTGGTGATGGTGTCCTAGTTGTATTTTTATATTGGACTATTTCCATCATCTAATATGAGTATAGAATGTCTTTAGAAAAATTTAACTACTGTTAGTAATAGAACATCAAGTAGGTTAGTAAATTTAGTGAAGAAAAATCAAAAGTAATGATGATTAATACTGGGGAAAGAGAAGACAAATAATTTTTTTCTTGGGGGTATAAAGTTAAATATGGTAAACAGTTATAACTATTTGGAAACCATGTTAAGTAATCAGAGAAATTGCTTGGATGAATGGAGAAAAAAATTGATAAATGATCAAAGAAAAGAAAAAGACTAATAAAGAAATTAACAATGTTTCCATATAATAAATATGATGTAGCTTAATTGTATGAAAAGGAGGGGCACTAGCAGTGTTAACTTGGGGTAACAATATGTTATGTATTAGTAAAAGAGTGTTAGATTACTTAGAAAAAGTACAAAGAGAAGTAGGAAGACGTACATTAGATGCAGATGTGTGAACAGCAAAGGAGGCAATCCAAAGAGAAATGAGGTAGTCAAGTTTTTACATGAGAGATGCAAAAAGCAAAATGAAAATGTTTGGTAGATTGCTATTTATGGATAATAAGAGAATAGTATTTAATTGGGTTATGAATAAAGAACAGGTAACAAGATGGGTGAGAAAGGTAGTATGGTATGCAGAAGATAATAGACTTTATGTCAGTATACTTATACAAAAGGTGGGATGATTGTGTTATGAGAATTGTTGAGTGTTACAGTGACAAGGAATGGGATAGAAAAATAGATGCATTAATAAAAAATAGAAAGTTGGAAAGATGGAGAACTAGTATAGAGAGTAAAAAGAGTTTAAATATATATAGAAATAAACAGAATATTGGTGCAAGTTAATTTATGATAATAGCAAGAAAAGTAGTTTACTGTTTAAGGCTTGAATAGGATTGTTAGCAACAAGGGAATATACACATAGATGGAAAAATATGGGTGATTTAGTCTGCAAGTTATTTAAGGAAGGCATAAAAAAAGATTAGGTATCTGTTAATTGATTGTAAATCTCTGCAAGCAGAAAGGGTACAAATAATGAAGTTGTGGAAGAATAAATATAAACCAAATGATTATTCAAAAAAGTGGGTTCTTGGTTTTTATGCTGAGTTTAGAAAAAGATAAGAGGAATTGTACAAATAATGAAGTTGTAGGAAGGATACAAATAATGAAGTTGTGGAAGAATAAATATAAACCAAATGATTATTCAAAAAAGTGGGTTCTTGGTTTTTATGCTGAGTTTAGAAAAAGATAAGAGAAATTGATATAAAGACCATAGAGTTGACACAGATAATGTTGTGGAAATGGGATAGAGAAGGATAGAGCAGAATATGGGAAAAACAGGATAGAGAATGGAAAAGGAAGGTAAAATGGCTGACAGATTTCTTTGGGCATAATGGCTGAGAAATTCCTGATCTTGAGAAAGGTGAAGCCACAGTGTATCACATCACATACTCTTATTAACAGCATGTAAGCATATGAAAGTGTGATCATGCAATGTTTTGATGGTTTTATGATTATTCATATTGTGTTATTTTGCTACTTCAAAAGACAGTTTACAAAATGTACTTAATGTTTTGAATATAATTCATAAAAATTTTCACTTCATAATTAATGTTCATATCAGCCAGTGGGGAAATAAAAATTCTCAGTGGCTTTTAGCTAGGATGGTTATCGACTTGAATGTCATTTGATTTAAATGCCTGAGTAGTTTTTTTTTAAGTAGAAAGCCGGACTTAGATATTGAGAGGTACAACACAGACACCCAAATGCCACTGTTGCTTTTATCAAATTAAAAGATAGAATATTTTGTAACAAGGGAATAATCACTGTGTCTAAGTTAATTGTATATAAAGGTGTTACTTTGACCAATTTTTTGTATGGGTGTAAAACTTGAACATTCTATCAATGCAATATAAAGGCGTTAAAAACGTTTCATTTACAAATGTTTCATAAAATTTTAAGATCAATGGCATAATCATAAAACCAATCAACAGGATCTTTAAGTTGGTGTATATGGAAATATAAAATCCACTATTATAAAATCACATTTTCATTGAATTGAACATGTAAAATGATTGAATAATGCAAGCCTTTCTAAAGCGCTGTTTTATGATGAACGTGATCATGGTTTTCATGAGAGAAGTAGAACTTGTTTTATGGGATAAAGATGAACTCAAAAAAAACATTATAAAGAAGTCACATATGGATTTTTTTGACTGGAAGGATATAGCAGAGAATAGAATATATCAGAGGATTACCATTCGATATGATGTTGAAGTATTTTGGAAAGAAAGCATCTTCGCAAAAGATCAAAGAACTAGAAAAATGGACCAGTATATTCTATATGTGGATGAATTTGTGGCTCAGAATGGTTTGTATAATCCTTGCAAAACTCCCTTCCACATTTTAATAATCTTTATTCTTGTTTCTTACTTTTTTTTTTTTATCTTGGAGTTGAAATGGACACACTCATCTGTGAAATGGACACACTCATCTGCGAGAGGATGCTATTACTGATAAAATCAGTAGATCAATTACATCCATATCAATACATTGGTAAAATTGGTTTTTTATTTAAAATTAAAATATATTTTTCGTTATAAATTATTAAGTGATACCCATCGTATTTGTTATTTTTCAAAACTTATTTGGTGTGTATGTACGTGCATTTGATATTTTGATCAGCAAAATGTAGTATTAATTTCTTGTGATTTGTTTTATGATAATGAATTTTTTTAATATTCCTTATCTATGGAACAGATTGCTTTACTTTCCAGGATAAAGATTTGGATTAAATGCTGGATAGAAAAGCTCGAAATGGAATTCTTATACTCTGAACATAGTATACTGAGCATGCTTTTGATATATCTATAATAAATAATCATAGCAATACAGCCGCAATCAAGCTGTTCTTAGTTCATGCTTCCAAGCATCTAATCTGAATTACAATTGCATAAGAAACGTTAAAAGTATAATTGAATTATGAGACAAATATTGTAGTTCTAGGAAACATCCAATTCTAAAAATTGGATAAAGTTGATTATTTAAGGAAGAGAATAAATTACATTAAAAAATAAATAAATAAATAGCTTTAGTAGTGCTTGGGAGTTCATAAAAAAACCTAGAGTGCCATAATGTTACCAGAACTGGACTGTGGTCTATGGACATTGAGCTTTAAAGATTTCCACTCAACCAGTGTATCAAAGCATGATGGAAACTCAGAAAGGATATAGTACTTGAATGACATGTTATTCAGAAAATCATAAATTTAAGGCATCAGAAGTGACCAGAGCTGAGCAGTGATCCATGGACCTATCACTGCAGCACAGCATGCTGGGAACTCAGAAGGACTAGGGCAATATTATTGTTCAGGAGTTCATAAAAAGTTCAGGCACCAGAAAAGGCAGAGCTTAAATGCAATTTATTGATCCTGAGCTTGTCTACTACAGCAGCAAAGCATGCTGGGAACACAGAAAAAATATGGTAATTGAATGGTTGATTATTCAGGAATTCATAAGAAGTTCAAGCATCAGAAGTGACAGAGCTGGGCTGTGATCCATGTACCTTGAGGTCCAGAATATGCCGCTGTGTCACTGCAGCAAAGCATGCTGGGAACTCAAAAAAAGAATATAGTAATTGAATGGTTTATTATTCAGAAGTGCATAAGAAGTTCATGCATTAGAAGTGAAGAGCTGGGATGTAATCCACGGATCTTGAGCTCCAAAGTCTGCCATTTTACCACACTGCAGCAAGGCATGCTGGGAACTCAGAAAGAATATAGTAGCTGAATGATTTATTATTCAGGAATTCATAAGAAGTTCAAGCATGAGAAGTGACAGAGCTGCTGTGATCAATGAACTTTGAGTTCTGAAGTCTGCCTGTCTACAACGGCACCAAACCATGAATTACAGTTACGCTTAATTAATACTAAGTAATGTAGTCAGTGAATAAAATGCAGGGGTTAGTTTAATAAAATCAAGGAGTCACACATCAGCTGGATCATCTTAAAAATTAATCTAGCCTTTTGGGTAATTTCTTACTAAACTCAGGAAAACTCCAATATTCTGAGATTGCTGTTCAAATCCCAGTGGGGCATCCAAAGTTGCTTCTTGCAATATCTAAGAAATAATCCACCACCAGACATTTACACATGTTTTCCATTTAAACAACCAAAGCCTGTTATACATTAAACCACTAAACTTCACATGATCACCATTCTTTATGTTTACACAAGCTGTTTACACCCAGGCAAAACTATTTACACAGTACGCCACTCAGTGTGAGCCAAAGTATCAATGGATGCAGGAAGATTTTGTGCATAAAATCCCTATTTAGTGCCTAACCATCCAACATCCCCAGACTAGTTTCTAGCTTTGTGTGTTACATCAGTGAGAAAACTTGGATCTGAGAGCAATGCAACCACCTTCCTACATCCATTGATTAATCTGGCTTGCACTAAGTGGTGCACCTGTTACACATTTATGCCAAACACCGAACTTTCATAATCAAGCCAATCCAAACTTTAGCTATAATGTATCTTGGTCCCAAGTCTTTTTTAATCCCCCTCCCCTCTTCAATCAGCAGATTATCCTACTAATGGGATATATGATTAATCCCTTTGTTTATATTACCCAATTTTATATATAAACGTAGTATAAAGAACTTATCATACATTATGAGATTAATGCCAGTAGTGTGGTAAGATATATGTAATCATCCATTGAAGGGTCTCATTACAATGATCACCTTTTATGTATGACCTATGGCTGAGCAACTTGTTCCAGGTAATCCAGATAAAATGTAATATTTGTGATTGCTAAAAGAAGCATCCTTCTATTCTTAGCTAAAGTGTAAATGGGGATAGGAAAATGCCAATTCCTCACTACTTAGAAAGCCTGATGAATAATGTCTTGTTCTTCACAACTCTTCTATGGGTGCATATTAAAAAGACTTTTGTCCTGTATGGGTTATCTAATGACTGTTTTACTTTATCTAAATATCCATCGTTATATCATGTTACCCTATTGAGCCTTATGATTTGCAGGTTAAAACAACACAAAAATGATGAAAAAGATTACCTGTGTTTAGATGTAAATGACAATGTTTTATCATGTGACCCCAACATAATCAAGTAAACAATTGAAAACTCATTGGAGTGCAAGTGAAGGAATATATATATATATCTTGGATTGTCCCCATCCTCAGACCGATTTCGACCTATGGGTCTCTTCAGTGAGAAGATAAAAATGATTTGAATGCCTTCTCTTGTAGTAGCATTTATCTTATATATATATATATGTTAAATAATCAAAATGATTTATTGCTTAGAAATTTGTAAAAAGCTTAAGTACTGAAAATTAGATCTGGAACCACAGACCATAATTGTGTTACACGTTTTAATGAAATGGTAAAACTCTGGAGCTTAAAGACCATGGTTCTGTTCACTTTCAGTCCTTGCACTTCTTATAAAGTACCAAACTTAAACTATTTGATTATTTTTGCCTGTGTGGATTATTTTAGAGCTCATCTCTGATGCTTCAATTTATTAAACCCCTGAGCAACAAACTATTGTACTGTTAATAAATTTAATTGATAAAAATAATCTTCAGTTATTTGCATTACTACTATTTATTGCAAATTTATTTATTTAATCCTCTCTCTTTTCCTATGTTTCAACAATTTTATAATACAATCCTCCTCAGGGAATGATATTATATTTTGTAAAACATTTTCGCATACAATAGTTATATATTTTCTTACATAAATTGATTCATAAAACAAACAAGTCCAAATATGTTACTAAGATAATTCATAAGCAAAATTCTTAAAAAATCATTTAAATGAACTTGCAAACAATACCCACCTTTTCTTATATTAATGTTAATTATTTGGAGTTTATTTATAAGATTCTTTATGAATCCTGCTTGTTAACTATGCTAGTAATATATTTGGACTTGTTTGTTCCATGAATAGATTTACATTTTTAACAATTTACATTTGATAAGCTGTAAAATTATTTATTTACTTAATAAAATCATTAGAATTCTTATATATGTATCTTAGATAGTTTTTTTAATTGGAAGGGAATTACACCCTACACACATGCACTGTAATGCTATTTTAATACCTCAATGATGTTTTGTTGAGTACGGAGGATACACTAAAACCAAAGCACAAGATAGAGACTTTAAAAGATTAAAGCAGCTGTTTTATCTTTGAACCTAAATTTACTTATATAGGCCAATCTAAAGCATCTTGGAATGAGAACAAAGGTCTTCCTTTGGTCACTTTACATCCATTAACTTTATTCTATCTATTAACAATCGCAAAATCTTCCAATTTATTGCCTGTTAATATTATGAAACATTAATTTATTGCCTGTTAATATTATGAAACATTAGAATCTATGTAAGTCTCTATTTAATTTATTAGTGTAGAATTCCTACATAATTTTAATCAGAAGGAAATTGCACCCTACACACATCCACTGTAAGGTGCAGTAGTAAATTAAATAGAGTTATGTATTTTAGATAGGTAATTATTCTCTGAGAAAGTATAAAATGGTCAAAAGTTAAGATGATGGGGGAAAATAAACAATTCGGTAAAATTAAAATATAATGATAATACAAATAAACATAATATAATGATAATACAAATAAACAAAAACCTTTAAGATTATTTTTCTTTAATTAATATTAAAACAATAAAGAAAACCAGCAAATAAAATTGATCAATAAATGAAAAAGAAATTGACAAAATAAAAAACTATATATATAATTATTCACATTTTAAACATAATCAATAATACAATTAATATATTAGAGAGCAATACCTTTTAACATTATGAATGAAAATGTTTAATCATGTGATTCAAAACTATGCTGATAAAAAAGACTTTCTCGAAACAATTCTATGAGTTTTGTATTGCCATAGCTCACATTCGGAATCTTAGTTAAATAATAAGCTAATAGAATGTGCTTAATAATACTGTATATAATGCCTTTAAACAGCCCAGTATATAGCTAAGTCCTCTAAAGTAGCTTCTTGCTGGGGAAATAGTGTGAAGCAAGAGGAAGTACTCATTGGGTTGGCCAATTTCCAAGTAGTTAAGGTTTGAGAGTTTTTTACATTAGTTTTACCTTCTAGATAATAATAACTAAATTCTATTTATTGATGGAATGATGATGATGCATGACTATCTAGGTGGCAATAAGTCAGCTATCTGAGAGACAGATCTTAAGCCTGATAGGAACCTAAGAAATGTAAATGATTTTCCTGGCCTGAGTTTAAACCCCAGACTATCGGCATGGTAAGTGGATGTGCCAATACTATGTCATAAAATATATAAAGTTTTCATAATCTTTTCAAATATTTGAATACATATTTATACACAGATGTACTGACGTGCCTATTAAATTAATTAAAGTCACATATCACATCCTGCAGCCAACAGCTCCAAGATCATTGCAAAATGACAATTTTTTTTTATGTCTCAAAAATAAATTATAATCTACAGCATAGCTATTTTTATTTAACCAAATCCTACAATATTTGACTTTGATAAAGTGTTCTGTGTGGAAATTGTCCTAGCACTTCTTTTCTCTCTGTAGGATTTACCCCAAATCTACGCCATCTACCTGAATAATTTATTATTAGAAATCTAAATGCTTCATTATCATCAGCAGCTACTCACAAACAAATTGAATCTGTTAAAAGAAAAAGATAATATGGCAAAAAAAAAATTGTTTAAAGTTTTAGAGGGTAGTGAACTAACCTTCCTGTTGCTATCAAGTTCTCTTTAGCCAAATTGCACTGAATTGCAGTCACTCCTGTGGTATGACTATAGAAGAGACAAAAAAAAAAGTGATATAAATTAAACCTTTATAATACAGGCATAAATAATATGTATATTAAGTCCAAAGTTGGACAACGAAATTAGGCAAAAGATGCAATCAAACAATGACATTTAAATGCATATAGGCAAAACTCTCCATATAGTAGCGCCACTCAGTGCATGTCAGAGTAATCAATGGATGCAGGAAGGTTTGTGCACAAAATCTCTATCTAGTGCCTACTCATCCAATATCCCCAGACTAGTTTCTAGCTTGTGGCTTTCATCAGTGAGGAGCGTTGGATCTGAAACAACTGCACTGATCTAATGCAACCCTCCAGCAGCCACCTTTTACTTTATTAGCTGACTATAATGAGTGTAAAATAAAAACACGTTTTCAATTCAAGCTAATAAGCTGGTAGTCATATAGATCTGAACTTAGTTCAGCATCCATACTTTTGGATGTCTTTCGTTCTTTAATAACCACAATCACTATAATTGTATTGGTATTAAAACACTAAACATCACATGATCACCATTCTTTACGCTTACACAATCATGTGATATTTAGTGAACATTTGAATGCTTTCATCAATTGTTTGCCGTTCTTGGTATCTCCTTTACAGAATTTATTTTTCGCTACAACCAGATTATGCCACCATCGGTTAAGATTTTTTAAGAGATGACTCTCATTAGAGAGTGGTTAGCATGCTGTTCAGCAGCTACATTAACTTACATTCAAATCTGGATCATCACAATCTATTAATAATATTAAGATATGAGAAGTCAATGTAATTAACACTCCATTTTAATTTGAAATATTTTGGATTTTTAAAAAATTTCTTTTAGACATAAATTTTATATGGAATTGACAGTTCTAATGTCTAGTATAAGAAGACTCTGTAACTTCCAAAGTCACAATGAAACCCATTACTGTTTAAAAAAGAAACGATCCCAAGGTACAACACCCTTTTCCCTCCAATAGTTTTATGCTGTTTTGGTCTTTTCTCAAGCTTAAATAGTTATATATTTTGAAATGTAGAAATACTATTATTTTATTCATTTCAGTAGAGGTGTAATCAGATTCTAAAGTTAAGAGGAGTGAATATATAAAAAAGACACCAAACACCCAAATACAAACAGACAATAACAATGCACTTGTCATGCACAATCCACAATGCAAACTGTTAAATCCACACTAACAAATGTGCCAATGTTATATCTGCAAGTCATACTGTGTGGCTATCCAATAACGTTCGCTAATGTTCTCCAACAAATGGTCTATTCCTGCAACTAATGCTCTGCTCTGTAACGAATGCACTGCTCTGCAACGAATGCTTCTACTCTGCAACTAATGCTCTGCTCTGCAACAAATGCTTCTACTCTGCAACTAATGCTCTGCTCTGCAATGAATGCTTCTACTCTGCAACTAATGCCCTCCATATCTCCGCTGCGGTCTCCTTCCACTATACCCGTGAACTACATTTCCACTGGGCGCTGGTCATTAACCGCAAGCACTAACGAGATATCTCTGCTGGTGTTAAACAGACGTCTACTCAAATACTGCTTACTCAATACCGCGTGACTGCCCTCTGGCTCTCTACTTAGATGTTATCCCAGTCTTCTTATCGCTCTCTGACAACTGCAACGATCAATCAATGTACTGACCAATAAGGTAACATCTCTTATCTAGAAACATTTGTAATTAGCAAATATTTCTAGGAATTGTTGATCGCCATTACGTCAATGCATTAATTAAATTCCTCAGCTATCAGAGCGCGATCTAAAAACAGCCTTACGAATAAATTCTAGTTTTTCTGGAGTGCACAAAAATGTCTGCCATTTTTGCAAACACTACACAAACAATATTTTACTATTCCGTGCTTCTAAAAATGGCTGACAGTTTTGACTGTCCAGCTGCCTTCTTCAGAACTTTAACAACTTTATGTAAAGAACTATCTCATCCATTAATCGAAATAACAATCCAGTAGAACAATATCATTAGCATTAGCAACAACAAAAATAAGAATGATCCTACCATTTTCTGGCTTGTTAAAGCTATATAAAGACAACGCATATTTAAACCATCAAATACATACAAAAATTAAATTAACTGTGATATATTTAAAGTCTAAATTTAAGCTATGGTAGAAGACACGCTTTTAACATCTTTTAAACACACGCCTGAACAATAATTCAACATATAAAGATAAGTCCAAAGCAATAGTAATGCCTTATATAACACAACAAATCATGAGTACACTTTTTTCATAACATTTAATTAAAAATTATAAATAAAAAAAATTTAATCTGAACTTTTATTACCCCCGATTAAACACTTAATTTTAATTATATTTAATTTTAAAATTAATCAATCGTAAATGCTTCATAGAAAATCTGTATCTTTTGAGTTTTTACGTTTATATATTTTTATTTGAAAAATATCACTTCTAAAATATTCTTTCTAATATCAAACTTTTTAATATACTTTATTTGCCAAAAAATTCATTCCACATACTTTATATTGTTAATCAAAACAAAAGAAAGATACTGGTTTTAAAGGAAATACATAACAGTTATTTTGTCTTTTATTAACAACAACAAAAAAAAGTTTACAATAAAGATAAAAATGTCTGCCGTTTAATTATTTACATTTTAAACGTTATATGAAATTCGAGTTTTATCACAACTACCCTGTCCCCTCAAGGCATATCTATGCCTCTGCCTTTCGATAATTTATTTTGAATCATTAAAATATTCGGATAAAATAAGAAAGAAAATATTTTTGGCAAATCCACAAATTAAATGAATACTATTACTTAGAAGTGAATATTTTTAATCACTTAACCTATTAAAATAAACTGCAAAAACAAGTACATGTATTTATATGTTGGACTATCTCCATAATCTATTGTTAAATGTTTTTTTAAAAAATCCAAACTTTATTTAAGCTTTCCAAATACTTTAACTCTTGGTAATATTACACAGACTAGTATATATCACATAACTTTTGGGTAGTAATATTCTCCTTTCTTCTTCAGGTATTGGTGATTTGACCAATGACAGTATTAACGTGGGAATTGAACCTGGATCTTTGATTTCATGGATATTGAATTCATTTTAATTAAAATGAAGTTCTAACTAATCAGGTTATTCTGTCAAAAGCAATGGTCAGAAAAAATTTCATATATCCATCCATAAGGGCGATGTTTATAAATGATTTCCAAACATTATAAAGTATCATACTGGATTGACTTGTAGGTTGTTTTTCATTGTTAAAGGCATATAAAATTTCTATTGACAGTTGTTTTTGATGGAGTAGCTAATAGATTAAAGTGTTGCCTCAAATTCAATATTCACAAATCTAAAGGTCTTGAGTTCGATTCACTACCATCACTGCCCAGGACAACAACATCTGAAGATAAGGGGATAATAATACCATTAAAAACATGATATGAAAAGTTTAAATAACATTGAATTTTTCTAGAAACATTTAACAATTAATAGCCAACATATAAATACAATTACAATAACCATCATTACAAACTTTCAAACAAACAAATATTACAAGCATAATTTTTATTTTCATTACAAGTTATCCAACAATAGGAAAATATTTAAAAACAAACCAATTTTTACCATTTATTCGTAAATATTGGTGAATCAAAGGACAATCTTCTATCCCAAACTTTAAATTTGCAGTCATCACCACCTAAAATAAAATCAAAATATATGCAAATAAATTTATTAAATATGTACGTTATAAACTCCCCCCCCCCCTCTCTCTCTCTCTCCATACATATACACATTAGTCATTTTTATTCTGCAAATTTGTAAAAAATACAAACTATTAATAATATATATATTTTAATTACTATATCCTTTCACTTTTGTAAAAGGTAAAATCCTTAAACTCAATTTCATAGAAATCTAACCCCCTTTCCCTCATAGGTAGCAAAGTTTACAGTAATACATTGAAACTGACAAAACATGGCAGATTATTCTGAAACTCTTATCTTAAAACAGTGTCAAACCTTCCATACAGTAGTGCCACCTAATGCAAGCCATAGTAATCAATGGATGCAAAAAAGTTTGTTAATAAAATTCCTATCTGGTGCCTACTCATCCAATATTCCCAGCCTAGTTTTTAGCTTGCGGCTTTCATCGTGAGGAGCCTTGGATGCACTTAGATCTTAGGGTCTAATGCAACCCTCCAAAAGCAACCTTTTGCCTTTACAGTTAACTATACACTCTTATCTTCTATCTAGAAATAAATGGATACTCATTATAATCATATAACTAATATTCAAGAAGTCATAAGAGATCAAGTGATGTTAGACCACATCTGAGATAGTTCGTCTGTATTGTTTTTTTCCTTAATTATTTACAACAGTCAGCTAAAAATCGATCCTAGAACTTTTAGATTTAAATCTGCCATTTTGCCATTGAAATAAATCCTGCAGAGCAGACAATGATTCATTTACTGACCAATATAAAATGGCCAGTTTATTTTTAAAAAAATTCTAAACTTGCCCAAGAAATCCTTAGCTTTCTATAATAAAAAAAAATCCCAAGTTTCATTAGGGTAAGCATCACTCCATGGGCATAACCAGTGAATATACTTACTGCAAAGCTCTTTATGGATTAGGATTATTTGATAATTTATACACAGCATATATAAGTATACATCGTATTGTTTGCTACATTTCTGATTTATAAGTGTCAAACTCATTCCACTCATAACTTTGAGACCATCCACTTCAGATAAACACATCAATAATCATTTACTAAACTAGAGATTGTCTCTAGCATAGATATAAACTTTAAACCTCGGTTAAAGATTTTATGAGAGTGGTGACCTGGGCCAACTGACGAGTGCCGAATCAGCATGAAAAGCATTTTGGGGAGCATTGTCTTTTATTGTATCATTATTCGTATATAATTTTAAAACAAGGATGTGGAAGTTGTTTAATATATTTATAAACATATTATAGTAAACCATTAATTCAGAAAAATTCAGACCCATATTTTTTATAATATAAAAATGGTTCTTATATACAATGATATGCAAAATAGACATAAAAATACTTTTTGTTTTTTCAATTATTAAACAAAAAACAACGATAATTATATAATTAATATATTACAGAGCTATATATGCTAGATAGTATTGTGAATGAGAGCATTAAGCACTCTCTATTAGTTCATTATTTAACTTGCACTATCATAATTCAAAACTAGAGTACAATATAACATATTTTATTTAAATAAATTAAATCTATAAAGAATGGTAAAGCCCTTGGGGAAATCATCAGAATCCTTAAAAGAAGCAAGTGAAGAAATAAAATAACTATTGGCAAAAGTATATACCAAATGTCTAAATAAACATCTCATGATGGTCACTATTTCTTATGCTTGCCTACAACTGTTATTATTAAAACAGGCAAAATTTCTCTATATGTATTGCCACTCCGTTCAAGTCAGAGTAATCAATGGATGCCAGAAGGCTTGTGCATAAAATCTCCATCTAGTGCCTCCTCATCTAATATACCCAGACTAGTTTCTGGCTTATAGCCTTCATCAGTGAGAGGCCTTGGATCTGAAAGCATTGCATCTAGATGCCAGAAACTAGCATGGGGATATTGGATGAGTAGGTTATGATCTAGGTGCAGTGCTCTCAGCCAAAGCTCCTCACTGATGAAGGCCACAAGCCAGAAACTAGTTTGGGGATATTGGATGAGTAGGCACTGGATGGGGATTTTATGCACAAGCCTTCTGGCATTCATTGATTACTCTGGCTTGCACTGAGGGGCAGTATGTATACAGAGTTTTGCCTGTTTTAAATGTCTAAATTATAAAGATGTAATCAGATATTTAGGGAAAATGTAGTGATAATGTTGATATTTAAAAAAAGGTGATAAAGAATATATTAGAAATTATAGATATATCAGTATTCTGTATGTTCTATATCAAATCATTGTATTTGTAGATTGGTGTAAAGGTATTTGATCCTACAGTGATTGAAGCATTGATCATCAAAATATAGATGCAGAATACAGTCATATTCTGAAGAATACATATCATATATATAACAGCTATCATTAAATTATGTTCTGACACTAAAAACATTAAAACTGATAAGGGTGCATGGCAGAGTGGTTCTGTATCTCTAAAACTTTACAACGATTTTACAAAAAGAATTTTGTGGATTAGTGTGGGAAGCTAAAAAAAAATATATATATATAAAGATTATTTTAGTCATAATATATTTTGCAGATATTGAGGTTGTTTCTACAAATAGTATTTCAGAGTTTCAGGAACCATAGCAGATTAAAGTATCTAAATAGAATATAAACGCTAAAAAGACTTAAACAATATTCAATGGATTTTCACAGAAGAAAAAAAACAAAGACTGATAATCATGAATTAGGAGGAATGAATGGCTACAAATACTTTGTTAGGATATTAATCCAATAAAACCATAGTGGATAAAATTAATTGTAGAATTAAATTGGATAGAATAGTTTTGGTAGAAATAATCTGATATTAAAAAGAAATTTATTTGTTTGAAAAGTTAGGTCTTTAAAAACCTGTATTTTAGCAGTTCTTACTTATGGATCTGAGACTTTCTTGACAGAAGAGCTATTTAGAGATTTCTGAACACCCAATGAAGTATGGTGAGATGTATATTAAGAGGAACAAGAAGAGATTGAAGAGCAAATACATGAGTGAGAGAACAAACTTGTATTACTGACTTCACTGAAAGAAATAAGAAACCAATGTGGAGTTGAACTGGTCATGTTATTACAAGAGATGATAATAAATGAATAGTAGTTTTTAATTTGAACCCCAAGAGATTGTAAAAGATCTGGAAACAGATCACATGTGAAATGGAAAGATGAAATAAAAAAATTTGTTGATGTGATGTGGAGAAGAAAGGGTAGAGATCAGAAAAACTGGATTAAACTTGGAGAGACCTTCATCCTGCAGTGGATCAGTAATGGTTGAAAATGGTGATTATGACCATAGTTAAATAATGAGTTAATAGAGGGCGCTTAAATACTGTCAGTTAGCATTACAAAAAGACAACCATTTTTTTTAGAGAGATTGAATGAATTTTTGTATTTTTTTTTAATTCCTAAATACTTCTGACAATAACTTATATTATTCTATAATATCGAGGAGCTAATAAATTCCACCTAATTATGTTAATAAAAAAAACCGTACACCAATGAGTGAAACAGAATAAATATACTACAAAATATTACTAGTATACTTTGGGCATAATAGATGAGATTCAAGACAATCAACTATTAAAGTAATAAGAAGGGAGGAGGGACATTATTTAACAAACAAAAGTACAGAGCATGCTCAGATGTCACTGCTAGATCATTCAAATATTATTAGAATTAGGAATGCACAGCCAAGATTCTGGAGCATGCTCAGTTACACCCTAGTCTACAAAATGTCATTAGAGTTAACTTATTTTCACAACGTTTTGAATCAGAGATTTAGCGGTATGCAGCTAAGCAGTCTTGGAATATTTGTCGTTAAATAACTTTTTCATTTTAAAAGAGCAAAAAAGAATAAAATATGACTGCAGGATGAAAGATGCTTTAGATTTGGAAAAATCAAAATGCACTAAATACAGATCCAAACTCTTCTTTGAAGAAGACCATAATCCGGAAACAAGACTGGGGATATTGAGAAGGACAAGCCTATTGTATGGCAACTATTGCTTACCCAAGTTTATACTACATGATGGATTCATTCTGTACGGTTGTCATGGTGATAACAAATGGATTTAATAAGCATTACATATAGCATCTATTGATTATTCAAGCTTACGCTAAGTAGCAGGGCAGAGCAAGATTTGACTTTAAATTAGTGTCCATTATTCTATGACAATGTCTTTCCTTTATAAAGAGTACAAAAACAAATCATCTGATTTTTTTTTACTCTGAATTCTTACAAAATTTTAAAAGCTAATAACAAATCCACCCAAATGCTTTTTCTTTAGCTCAGTGTTCTGTATGTTTTGATATTATATGTTTCGCTGTGTAGTGAGACTATAAAGAGAACAGGCTTTAACTTTTTTCACAAGTGCTTTAAACATTTAAGCACTTATGAAAAAGGTTAAAGCATTTTCTCTTTACAATTACATACTGCCTGGGTGCTTCATAAATAATTAGAACATGACATTAATATCTATATTTCCATTAAAAAGATCCTAACATTAACTCATTGTAAATTGCAAGATTTCGCATGTTAATTTGTCAAAAAAAAAAAAAAGAAAATAGTGGATTTAAATGTGAAGGGAATATCATCTTCACACTCTCAAATCAACATGCTTCAGATTGGCCTATATAAATGTGAATTTAGGTTAAAGGCAAAGTAGCCGTTCTTATCTTTATAAAGTCCCTATCTTATGTTGAGAATCCCCTCTATAGTCAATAAACTACATCGTTTGACTATTATAAACATTTAAAACACCGGTGAAAAAGGTTAAAGTCTTTTCTCTTTATAAGTACATACTGCCTGTGTGCTCTATAAATAATTAGAATATTATATTAGTTTCTATATTTCCATTAAAAAGATCGTAAGATTAACTCGTAAATTGCAAGATTCTGTGTGTTAATTTGTCAAAAAGAAAATAGTGGATTTAAATGTGAAAGGAGTAACATCTCCACACTCTCAAATTAAGATGCTTCAGATTGGTCTATATAAATGTGAATTTAGGTTAAAGATAAAATGGCCGTTCTTATCTTTATAAAGTCCCTATCTTATGTTAAGGTTGGAGTTTCCTCTATAGTCAAAAAACTACATCATTTGGCTATTATAAACCTTTAAAAAATCTGTGAAAAAGGTTAAAGCCTTTTCTCTTTATAATTACATACTTCCTGTTCACTTGTTAAATAATTAGAATGTTATATATACTGAAACATTGATATTATCCCTTTGGAGTCGCATTTCAACCAAATACACTAAGTGTCATCAGACTATTATCAATTGCTGGTTGTGATATAGATCACATTTCACCGATATTTTCTCAACTTCTGTACAGGCTATTTCAATAAGCTTTCTATTTAGGGAATGTTTCTTGAGCTTTATAATTTATAATTCTCGATCAGATCAAACATATATGAAAATGTGTGGAATCCACAAAACAACTGAAATTCTTATACAATTTTATAAACACTGAGAGTATGGAGGCTTGTAAATGAATAAGAGAAATGAAAAAACTTTATTCCCATTTTATAATTAAAAAAGGATAATGGCTTTATTGCTCCGGAGTTCGTATAAGTTTGAGTGCCAGAAGCAATCCTGGGATCTCCTGATACCAAGTTGGATACTCTACCAGTTACATCAAACCATACAGGATTTTCCATTCTATGAACTCTTAACATTCAGAACAAAGTAATAAGTAAAGGGCTGCATAGTATAGTGGTTAAGGTGCTCGTCTACCATTTCTGCCCTGGAAGTCTGGACCAGTGCCAGATAACTGCTAACTTTTTTCAGATCATGAACAGGTGGTTTAGTATTTTTCTTCCTGTTAGATCATAGATTACCAAAACAACCACCCAATGGCAGTCAGTAATTGAATCACCTAGCTATTCTTAGGTAGAAAGTAATTGTGCGGTCCAAAAC
Source organism: Epiperipatus broadwayi (assembly GCA_028023455.1). Lineage (NCBI taxonomy): Eukaryota > Metazoa > Onychophora > Udeonychophora > Euonychophora > Peripatidae > Epiperipatus > Epiperipatus broadwayi. The sequence goes on from JAQFVV010000045.1 coordinate 242,196, forward strand.
TAGTATGAATTGGTCAGATGAATATTGATGTACTGAATATAAAAATATGATTATAATATGAAGTGTCCTTTAGTACTAGTAAAAGATGTGTTATATCCCTAGGCATTACCCTTTAATTACCCTTGTCTTTAAAAAGTAATGTTATAAGGCAAGTAAAAAAAAAATTACTCAAAACAAAAAATCAAACTCAGATTTTATATTTTTTTAACGCCAAATATTTATTATACGATTTAATAGTAATAATAACAAGTCAGATGTCACATGACTTATATATAGCTTGCACTTACAAATATGTAAAATTAAGAGCGTGCTAATAGCTCTAAACAAACTTTTTTTTTTTTTATTTTATTTATGATAAATGCTACTACAAGAGAAGGCATTCAAATCATTTTTATCTTGGATTGTCCCCATCCCCAGACCGGTTTCGACCTATGGGTCTCTTCAGTGAGGAGTTGGGACATTAGATCTAAAAAACCAACTCAAGCAAAGCACTTATCTAAAAGATAATTGTTAGAAGAAGATCTGAAACTTTTAGACATCTACATGTCTTTAAAATCAGCTCTCCAACTGAAAAAATCATATGGGCCTGAACTTAATTCAGATACTCCATATATTAGTAGCCTTAGCTCTTTAATTTAGCTAAAGCCACAACAGCAAAATAATAATAGTAATAATAACAAGTCAGATGTCACATGACTTATATATAGCTTGCACTTACAAATATGTAAAATTAAGAGCGTGCTAATAGCTCTAAACAAGCTTTTTTTTTTTTATTTTATTTATGATAAATGCTACTACAAGAGAAGGCATTCAAATCATTTTTATCTTGGATTGAAATTGTCATTTAATAAAATAACAACAATACTAATACCATATATTCAAAGAAAATGAAAAAAAAACTAACTACAAACTTTACTGAAAGAAAAATTATAGCCGTATGTTACAAAATGCATGTTACACAAACAAGTGAAGCTCAGTTTCAAGAGAATTATACACCTAAGTGCTTTCGGGAACCTTTAGATTCCATATTCATAGGTTATGAATATGGAATCTAAAGGTTCCCAAAAGCGCTCTGCTGTATAATTCTCTTAAAATTAAGCTTCACTTGTTTGCGTAATGTGCAATTTGTAATTTACTACTCGAAGATGAAATATAAACGAGAATTTTATAGCAGTATATAAATTGACAATATACTAGTATCTTTTAAAGATGCTTTTGTTAAACAATGCTGAAAAATAAAATAAATGAGTGTAAGGGTGGGTGAGATCTATTTACAAATAGAATGAGAAATTTTAAAATGTGGTCTATGGCATTAGAATACAGACATATCCTTTAATAATATTCTTTCCATTAGAGGGTAATCTTTGGTCAAAGTATTGAATTACATTATTTGTTTTCATAAAATATTGCCCTTTAATTATCTTTTAATATTCTGAAAAGATGCTTACTCTTTATGAGTTACTCTTTTTAGCAACAGTAAATCAGCCTTAACTAGAACACAAATGACCGAAGATCGTCAAAACATCATGTAACCACCATTCCATACACGTATACAGGTTGTTAATGACAGTAGTAAATTCTCCAGACAATAGTGCCAACAAATGCAAGCCTTAGCAATCAATGGATGCAAGAATATTTGTTCATAATATGCTTATCTGGTGCCTACTCATCCAATATCCCCAGACTAGTTTCTAGCTTGTGATTTTCATCATTGAGGAGTCTTGGATTTGAGAATACTGCATGTAGATCTTAGGATCTAATGCAACTCTCCAGAAACCACTTTTACATATTTCTCACTTTATAGTTAACTAAATAGATCTGGCTGCTGGAGGGTTATATTAGATTCTAAGGTCTAGGTGAAGTGCTCTCAAATCCAAGGCTGCTGATGAAACCACAAACTAGAAACTAGTCTGAATGAGTAGGCACTAGATGGGGATTTTATGCCTAAACCTTCTTGAATCCATTGATTACTAAAGCTTGCACTTGGTGGCATAGAGAGTTATGCTGAAGATCTTATTAGCACTCCTCTACAAAAATTTTAGTGAAGAAAATACTATTTAGCTGGCCAATCACCAATTTACTGACCAAAAATAAAATGTCTAATTGGTTCAGTTACAGGCATAATATCTGAAAATTCTTCAACTTACTTGGCTATTGCCATTTATGGTAAAAACTTTAATGTTTTACCTAAAGTTTTTCCCAAATTCAAACCCTATATTGAACATATCAAGCAAAATGCTAACCATTACATCATTAGACCTTTCTTTTCAAATATATATATTATAATGATCCGGAGAAAGGGTAAGCTTAACTTAATCTGCACTACAGGGCGCCATCTAGGCATTTGAACCTAGAAAAATTTATAAAGTAGGCAGATATGTAAGTCAAAAAAAAAATTTTTTTTTATTTTATATATTTTGATATTCGGTCGTTAGCCCATTGTCACTAGCTCAGGGAGTAGCAGAGATTTATATTTATAATAAATTCTTATCTAAGAATAACTTTTAAAAAAGAATAAAAGAAGCCACTGCCAGTAATTAACATATAAACATTTATTTACGCACATATATATAAAATTTAACATTATTATTTTAGCATGTTTATTTTAACATTTAATATTATTTTTAACTTTTATTTTAGATTTTAATATACATTTTAATTTTTATACTATTATAAGTTCGCACAGATGGGTTTATAAAAGTTTGTTTTAAAATGTTGAGTATAGATTGGTTACATAGATTACACGGTTAAAAAACATTTCAAAATAAACATAAATGATCAAAATACAAAGTCATTGATACCGTCAATTGCATAGGGAATACAAGAAACCCAATGGTATTCATCATAAGATACTGCAGAGACACCAATAACTTAAAAGACATCCGAATAAATACATTTTAGATACTCACCGTAAGGTATCATTATTTACCGAATGTCTATATATTTTGATCAAATATGAAAACCAAAAACATAATTAACCGATAACGAATCCATGCAACGTCCATACCCAACTTAAATTTAATGCATTTTTATTTAGAGTGTCGAGTATGAATAGACTACATAGATTTGCATTTGAAAAGAAAATATTCTTTTCCTTATTTAACCTTAGGCCAAAAGTTCGCAGTCAAACCGGCGCCAATCCATCTGATACATTTATGTATTCAATGTAGCATGAAAATACGACAACACAAAATACTATACTGTCAGGAATGTACATCTGAACAGTAAATAGAGTTAGAGAAGACACTGTCTCACCACCAACAGGAATGCTACACCTGTTGGTGAGTAAAACAATAAACAAAAATAACTCCATAGGAATGGACTGCGGTCCTTTGACGACTTACAAACCCATCCATAGGCAAACAGAAGGTGTGTGGCGTATATATGCAATCCTGCCCATAGCGGATCTCATACTACATCTACTAATTACACAAATATATCCAATCCATTAAGCTAATTCAACTACGAAACGAATAACCTAAGATTACCCTCCCTTAAACTATATATATAACTTTACAAATCTATATAGCCATTCACACCTGACTTAAATTTAACATTTATATAACTAGTTTACCGAAAAACAGAAATCATAATAAAACTTAAAAAAACAAATAAATAAATAAATGGAAATGATTTTACAAAAGAAATACATTAAATAAAATTATAACTAATTAATAAATAACGTTGGTCAGATAGGATTCTATTTCTTATAAATTAAAGACTGAGAAAGTTTATATTTTAAAGTTCTTAGTGTTTCAAAATGTTTTTAAAGTTCTTACGATTTTTAAAATGATCCTCTTCATCCATTGCATGCCGTTTGGAATCCACATTAAATCCCCTGATGATCCTGTTGTTCTCAGTATAAGAAAAGCGATGTTTCATTTCTTTTTTTTTTATAACAACTGAAGGGATTGAAGAGTGTATCTTTCAATCCCTTCTCCTTCAACTCTGCACTAACACATATAGTCACATCTCATCATAATCTATTATTCCCCTCACTTTTTATAGTAGTCTTTCAGATCCAGTGGACATTACGTCATGACGATGTGATGGTCCTTTCGCTGAGATCTGATTCCATTGCTTTTCATTCATTGCTATTAGTTTCTATTGTTTTCCTATCTGACAGATGCTTATACATTTAAATGCCTAAGGCTAGTTTACATTTGACTAATTAAATTAATCATTTCCATTTTTTCAATAACATTAATTAATTTGTTTTGTACAAACTTAGATATAATTTTATCTTTAAGTCTTTACTGACAATTTAGTTTTAAAATACTTTTTCTTTTTTTTTAATAAAGTTTTATTTTAATAATTTTTTTCATCTGTGTGATTATATAGATACGAGTTTAGTATAGAATTTTAATTTTCAATTTTTAATTCTTAAAAAAAAAAGTTTTATTTGCAAACTTTTATTTTTTCATGTTTACTAATAAAAAAACAATGTAACGACATCTGTGCCCGTTACAATATATATATATTATAACCCCCCTACTTATCACTGATCCTACACATTATATGAACAAATGCACAGGGCGCCAATTCTATTAATGAATAGAATAAATTAACAACTTTATTTTGCTTTAAATTAGTATTGAGACTCTTCTACTTATGCCTGACTTATAGCTTAGCTCAGTGGAGGGTTATAGGAAGTCAAAAGGCATATAGAATATAAATAAATGAAGGAAAAAATGCTATTGATCATTAAAATAAGATATATGCCTCATTTGTTAATCAACAAAATGATAGAAATCAATAAAGTTTCATTTATTTTAAGCTAATAAACTATAATTTTAAGCTAATAAACTATAATTTTAATTTGATCTCTTCCATCACCTAAATAGCTACAATATAACTTTAACAGAAAAACATGATATTAAATAACTCCACTATCTAGCATGTCTTAATCTAAATAGCTAAATTAATATTAATTTGGAACTATGAAATCAGATCTCAGGGAATCTTTAATAAATTCGATTAAAGAAATTGTATTATACAATAACTTATAACTATTATAATAATAAAAAAATAATTGAATGAGTTGATTGATGTTTCACTGGACTAGCAATTAGATAATGAAGGAAACAGGGTATCTTTTAATCTCACGTCATTGTTTAAATAATAAACTGAGTATGCAACCCCCTTCATAAGTTTACCAAACGGTAAAGTATTTCATATAATGTTTGGATCGAGAGAACAATATTATCAGATTGAAGTAGGTTCATTACCAAATTTACAAAGTAGTGCATTTATGTTGTAATAGATATGTGGAATGTGGAAAATAGAATAGGAATGCATATAAGAGCAACTGGAGACAAAGTTTTAAATAATAAATAAAGCACTTATTTACATTTTGCAATCAAAATAAATATAATTGGTTCACATTGGGACTGTGTGTCCTAATTCCTAAATTTATACATTTGCCAATCTGGATCTAATATCACTTTTTATTATACACTTTATTATTTATCGATTAGACATTTATAAGACATGAATAAACAAAATAATGCCCTCATATTCTAACTTTGAATATATTTAGGCTGTTAATTAACTCTAACATTTTTTATTAGCAAACAACACTGGATAAATAAATATCTTATTATGGGCACAAATATACAAGTTGGAGAGATCGCACTATCATTTATTGGGATAAAACAAATTAATAACTTTGGCTGTCAAGAGAGTAACCTTAAATAACTCCATCAAATAATCCTTTTAAGTATCTATAGTTTTCACACATTCAAAATAAAAAATAATCATTCTGATGATTTGATGATTTAAAGCTTGCAGTAAATTAATATGATATAATCTAAAATATTTAGTTCCTGATGTATAAATTTAATAGTACTATACTCTCGTGTCTGTAAGGTTATTTGCATTACGTGTGTGTGCCACATCTTATGCTATAATTAAGACAGAATCAATATATTTACATCTTATTGGTTTGCTTATGAGTTACATAAATAAGTGTCATAATACGGATAATGCCCTAAACCAATCACCGAATATAACGCTATTTCTGCTTTAAATATTCATAAAGAATTTAGTCTTACCATTTATTGAACCACCAATAATATTACATATAGCTATGATTCTATGATAACAAAACATATATTAAAAAACAAAAAACAAATTAAGCATATGAGGAATAAACAAGCTTCTTGCTGATAAATCTAATGACCAACAATGACTTCCCCACCTAACTTTGAGATATACTACTGGTGTGGAACTCAGTCTCACCACCAGAATAAAAGGAAAATACATTACTCAACTTCATAAAATATCATCTTTATAATGAATAAATACATAATCTGGAAATATACTTCACTCATGGCAAATACTTAGATATATTAAGGGAGAGAGTTCTCAATCCCAATCAACATAGAACATATCACTAAGAACTTTCTTTCTCACAGCTACTTAATACTTTTCGTTCTATACATTGAAAAATAAATTCACGCACGGATAGGTCCCTAATTCTTTCAATTCTTTTAGCATATGACATCATCTGAAAATAACAGAGAGAAACAGTTATAAAACTGAATATTTACTAATTATATACAAAATAGACTGCATATGACAGACACACATACGTATGAATAAGAACGTGTAAATAATTTCAAATTATATAGTACACAAATGCTTCAGCAAAGTAAATGGTAAACTGAAAATAAAACCTTTTAGTTTATGACAAACTATTAGCTGTTTTAAAATTTTAAATGGCAATAATTATTGTCAATGAGGTTTCACCATTTCTGACAACAATATTTATCTTTCATACATTTTCTTATCTCTAAGCCAAGTGCTCACTTCGAGACATTAAATAGAAAAATACCTTTCTTCAATAAAACACACAAAAATGTATATATAACCCACATAAGAAATTATATTTAAATAATGATCATTTACCGGCATATTGCAACTTTCAATATGTTATCCAAGACGTTCTTGAAGTCAAGGAAATAGCATAAATTAAATAAGCAAATAGATAAATAATAAACCTATCTATCTGTCTATGATATACCAATAGCAAAAAAAAAATAATAGTTAATCTTCTTTAATTTTAAAAAAAAATTCACTTGCAAAGTTTTCTTTTAACATAAAGTCTCCTGAATGATGTGAAGATAAGGATGATGATTCTAGATGAGTCTGTGTTAGTAAAACATGAAGACAAATTCCTATAGAATAAATATTCACAATTTTAGATTTAATTAAGCAATCTCAAATGTTCTTAGCAATAGCTAATTGAGCTCACTAATATGATGTGCAAGTAGTAAACTTTCCATAACAACGGAGGTAATAGATAAATATTTTCAGCTACATATTTATTTGATATTGACCATTTAATTAATTCTGGAAATTTTCAACTTAGCAGGCTTCCAAAAGAATATTAGCTTCCCATAAACTTCGTAAGTTAGCATGAATATAACTATTTTGTTCCATTACTACTTGTTCACGGAAAATCGGCAATTCCTTAGATAATAATATTTTTCCTTTATAATACATCCACATACTGAGGAGAATAAGAAATATATAATACTAATGTCCTTCTACTTGACTAAAATAAGGTACACATTAATGAATACTAATTATTCGTTAATTCTTTATAAGCCATGCACTCACTTCTTTAATAGAATATTTTATAAACATGAATGATAAGCATAGTTATTATCATGTAGTAGTTCACAATATAGCACAATAAATTATACATGCATCCTCTTATTTTAAATTTTATATAATTAGAAGAGAATTTAAACTTAGAGACTATATTAGGTTTTGTTAAACAGTCCTGCATAAATTTCCTTAAGAGATTATAAAGTTCACACAATTTCATTTTCTCCTTAATGATAGAAAACATAGGCAAATAAAGTAGATTTAGATTATAAGCATATAAATACATTTCAAATGATAGTATTAATTTAAAATTTAACTGAATGGAGAATGAAGAAAATATACCTTATAAATAAATTAGCCTGACATCCTTTCTTAAAGCTGTCTGGTAGCTAGGATTCCCATACTCCATACTGAATTTTATAAAATAATAATGTTTAAAAAATTATACTTTAGAGTTTGACCGACTTGATTTCTAGAAGATTGAAAAAAAACATGTACATAGAAGAAGTGGCAGAAGTAGAATATATTTTATTACTGACTATCACTTAAATACATCTTCTTTCCATCAATCAAGAGGTCACCTTGTCCTCCAAAGGTTAGCCCCACCCTTCACACTCATTCAATAAATATTCAAGAAATCTTTTCTTGAAGAAAAAAAAATCATTTTGATTTTCTAAATTAAATCAAACCGAATAAAACAAAAAAAAAATAATTTTTACATTTTTGAAATAAACAAATAATACTTAGCCAGTAAATAAAATGGTTGATAACACAATTTAATTTGTCAAATAATTCACTAATCCAGAGATCCATTAATCACTCAAAATATACTTGCACCTGTTATCAGAAATATTTGCTGTAATTTTAATGTTCTATTGTAAAATTATGTTCTGTAATTAAATATGAAAATGACATTAGATGATACAGATATACATGCACACATATATGCTGCTATATGAATACTAAATTATCCTGACTAAAATATAACTGATATGGCTATTGGTTAAACATATTTCACTGATTTTACTACCTATACCTGGATGGGGGTGCCAATGAATAAACAGATCAGAAAAACATCCAAACAAATACCAACCCCTATTCTACAAATAAATAAAACAAATCTGCATCAACTTAACTTACATCCACATCCCTTTCTACCATTAAATATTTCATCAAATATAATAATAGTACTAAATGCTTATAAGAACCCCCAACTAATATCCATAAACAACTCTCACATAAGGTTTTAGACCATTAACATAAATTTTTAAAAATTTTAGCACTATTTCACTTTTTTTTTTAGTTAAATGCAGTTATTCACCACTGGCATAGTATAATTTAATTAAAGTTTGTTTCTTGTGCCCATTCAGAAGGTCACAATATATATATATATATATATGCATATTATTTACTTACTTTACTTTGATATATAATAACAAAACTAGTCTTTCTCTAGTTAACTAATGGTTGCCGATTACTCAGGCTTACAATAGATAGTGAGAAAGTAAAAGGAGAAATAAACTGATTTTGTTTACAAAGTAACAAGATGAAAGAATCAAGCTATACGCTATTGATATACAATAACACTATTAAAATCTTTCAATTACAATAAATTAACCATTGTTCCCTCTACTTTTAGAATGTAATATTTTTCCTAAAATAAAAAGAAAAATAGTATGGAAGTGAAAGTATACAATTCAACTCCTTAACCTATCTTTAAAATTTAAAAGCTACTTTACCGGTTGTGGCAGTTTGTTGGGTAAGCAAAAGTTCCTTATTTGAATTTCAATTACGGAAAAGTGTGGTCACTGGAGATGAAATTCCTGTGTCATAGTAACCAAAATAGAGGTAGGCTGACTATTCAAGTGTCCTCACCTGAACTGATCTCAGAAATGAATTCCTACTACACCAGTTGAAGTCTAATGATGAATCGGATATCATAACAAGCATGGGCAGATACTTTTTAGCAACCCTTAATTGCTTCGTACCATCATTATATATATTTTTAATGACAAATTCAGAAAGATAAAAATGAGACTAAAGCAGTGACAATTTTTACAGGTGAAAAAAACGGAAAAAATGCAGCCTTTTATTATAACTTAAAAAATGATAAAGGTACAAAAAGAAAACGAATAGTTTTTATTACAAGTTAAATATTAAAATTGTTAAAACATCACCACGCGTCACAGTTTAAGCAAGTAAATGCGAGTAATTCATTACATCTCCATACTCAGCCATTCTACGAAAAAAAATATTCATACAGAGTTTGAATATAAAATTTAATAATATTTATTGTATCAAGTATACTACCTCCACTTTCATATCATATTCACACATATATGATAAATTCATCTGAAGACACATTTTTCTATTAAATACTTTTTTTTGTCTGTGGCGCAATAGTGGCACATTTGCATGCCATGCTTACAACCTGGGTTCAAACATGGGCCAAGTAATTTGCTAGTCCATGTATATATTAAATTTGCCTAAAGATACATTTTTCAACTAAATACATTTTCTTTCCTTGTGGTCCAACAGTAGCACCTTTACAAAAGCAAACTAATAACTTGGGTTCAAACCTGAGCAGAATAAACTTGAAAAATTTTTTAAACAGGCTGTATAATTTATTTTTGGGTGGCTTTCCATTCTCTAATATTTGATGGTAATAAAAAAAGACAATTTATTTGATGGTAAACGAATTTCTAGCTACTCTCAGTTAAAAGGTAAAACAGTGATGGGAAACCCGATCTCCTCATCATCTGAACAATTAGTGATTTTGTATATCTTCACTGTTCCTCTATGAGGGATTTCTGGAGGAGACATGTTGTCATGCAGAGAATTCTTAAAGAATGTTTATATTATCATTTTGTGTATATGTTTTTTTATTTGATTCCGCTGCCACTAACTCGATCATCTTCGATGTTCTCTCTGCCATCAGAAATCTTGAAAACCACTTGAAAACATTCTAGTGATCCATGGCTTCCTGCCAAATGAAGTATGAATCATTTCAAACATTTTAATAGCAGGTTCCTCAATTTAAGGTAAAATTGATTGTTTTTGCAAAGTTTCATCATAAATTACAGAATGTATCACAGTCACATTTCATGTTGTAATTCATGACCAGACTTGTGAATAACCCATTATGTTATTAGGTAACATATGTGTTGATTCAGAGGTGGCGCTGCAGGCAATGTCTAAAACTCAGAAGTGAAATGTATATAAGTTCCAATTTTAATTCAAATAAACACTGATAAAAACAGATAAATACAATAAATCAGCAGTGAAACTTAAAAAATCCAGCAGAATCAGTATTTAACTGCTGATGCGACCAAAAATGTTCCCTTCTTAGATGAACTCAGACTCGAAAGACCACATGATGGTAAACGCTGTTAAATAAATTAAATATTCGATCGTCTGAATTTTTTTAAATACTATCATAAACTTTTTTTTTTTTTTAACACTCAAAATCTTCTTCCCTATTTACTATTATCAAATCATTCTCCAAGCCCTGATACATTTTCTTTCCTTCTACTACTCCATTTTAATAAAAGGTGTTTTATTAATTCCATTATCCTTTCATCATATTTTCCTTTCTAATCATAAAGGTTTTCTTATCTTTGTTTCTCCCACACTCCATATAATTTATCTTGTTCATCTTTCAACATCTTACATTTAAAAAAGAATGTTTTAGAGTCTTCCTCATCTCTCCACATAAACCATTTTCACCTCATTCCCTTGTATCCAAAACTTCTTTCTTTCTTCTAGATAACAATAGTATCTCTAATGTTAACATAAGTTCTCTTAAACTTTAAACACAGTATTTTTTATTCTTCTACAATCTTATTATTTATTTTCCATAATTCTATCTTTTTCCATAACCAACATCCTAACTTCTTTTCCTACTCCTCATAACTGCAAACCTGCTTTATAATCTAAGACAGTGGTGACCTCTACATTATAGAATTTCTTATAAATAATAAATATAAGGATAACTTGAAGTTTGCTACAGTAAATTTTACTTTGAAAGCTATGTTTAAAGCTACTTTAAATAATTGTTACAAGTTCCATATTCTTTTTAATAGACTTGCAAGGAAATCAAGTCATATATCGTGATTTTAATTTAATAATCTTGTATTACAAAAGTTATATAACATTTGTAATATAGACTTATTAAATTAAGTCACGTGATATATGACTTGATTTCCTCGCAATTATTGTTATTGCTCTCAAGGCTTTGGTGATTTTATACAGATAAAGCTATTAATATATGGTATATCTGAACTTAGTTCAGTTCCATATGGTTATTTAAGTTGGAAAGCTAAATTTGAAGACATATGGAATGTCTGAAAATTTCAGATTTTCTACTTAATAGTTAAACATTAGATAAATTGTTGGGCTTGACCTGGTATTTTAAATCTAATGCTTGAATATCATAGTGTCTCACTGAAGAAAGCCAGAGCTCGAAACTGGTCACCAGGGGATAGAGATGTTTTAAAAAAATTGGTAATAGCTATTGACATGCTCATTATTGTGCCGCAAACTCTATGAGTGACCACACACAAGGTGGCTGTAGTTGAAGCTATAGCTCAATTATAGATAATGTTTACAATTATTAATTTATGTAGCTATGATATAAACAGTATAAAATGGATGAAGTTGTTTCTTACCCACACACATACCCAAGAATAAAGGAATATTAACTCCGAAATTGTACATTGACACATAATATTGTATTACATATGTGTACAATATTTATGTTTTATTTTATTTTGTTATTTTAATAAATGTAAACATTCTACATTTGTAATTTTATATCATTTTTGTTTTTTTATTGTAAAAGTTGTTTACGTGTTAGAACATGTTATAAAGAAATAAAAAATATATGAAATAATTGAAAAGTAACTGTAAATGTTCCACCGCGACTATATTTTATTTTATTTTTTTAAATTAGCAGATTGTCTATATTATTAATGCATTAATATATAGGGTATATGAGCACAGACTTTCACACGACCCACCACTCTCCACTCTATCTCATAACACTGGTACACTTGAACACATATATGTTGAAAAGATAAATAATCACCAATAAATGTATCTCATGCTAAACTAGCAATCATCAGTTGGTCCAGATTATCATCTCTACACATATATGCTATAAGTGATCAGATATATATTAAGATAGCCTATTTTCATACTTTAATGGACAGGCTTCAATCTACTCTACACTCCAACTCTTCAACCGTTCATCCAATTGAAAATCTGATGATTAAGAAAAGTCAGGTGGCCATTGTTTTACCAAATATAAAAATATCCTAATGTATTAATGGCCGTCCTGCTTTGTCCTCTTATTTTCACAAACAAAAGAGTGTGAAGAATTTGGATGCCAATGCAGATATAGAAATATCTTGGTTATTTGTTGTATAGCTATGTTTAATTTTAATCCATAGTAAAAGAATTTTTTTTCTTTGTATTTAAATCTGAAACTGATGTTTATCAGTATAGTGGTCTGAGTCGCCCAGATAAAATTAAATTAGAAAATATATATATATATATAATTAACTAAAGATAACATTCTTTAAAAGAAAGCCATGTGAATTATTTTAAATCAATTAGCCACCAAGATAGAAGCTTGAGGTAATTATTCGAAGGGGGTAACCAAATTGACTATGTAATGGAGGTATATATATACTGTTCACCAGGTTCTGGACATAGTTCTTTTTGCAGACATATTATTCCCAGTTCTCTCAGATATATTCTTCCATTCTTCAGAGATAGAACCAGAAAGATTCTCAGAGTGAAGTAAGCTTGTTAGAATTTATTGCGTGATTATAGCAGGCCGACTAGCCTTATATTTTAGTCACTGCAAATATTTCATGATTCCAAATTAATGCAGAGATTAGACTACCATTGCTATGGAGTACTGACCTAATTAAATGGTGATAGCTATAATCAGTATGGAGATTAAAGCTGCTGAAATCTTGTAGTGCTAACAAGCTCCTGTTGCTTCCAGTTATATGCTGTGCTTGTCTCATATCCAGGTTGCAATTTAGAAGAAGACATGAACTGTTAATAGTATATTGGAGTAGAAGAAAGGGCATAGAGACAAGTCTCTACTGAAATCATTTCTAATAAAGTAAATAGCAGTTTTCGTTTGATTGCCACAGCAGTAACAAACTCAAGATGAAGACCTTTTCTATATCAACCAGCAAGATAATTATGGGGTAGAAGCCTGCTTCAGTGCACCCTTCCAGCTCTGTCCAAGCTGTTGAAATGTAACCTCCAAGGTCCAGCAGATATTGATGATGAAGATTACCAGACCAATATAGTGAAAAGAAAGAAGTCCTTGCCACCCTGTTAAACAGATGTGTATAGCAAGTTCAGAGACCCCAAGTCCGGATGAAGTTTCAAGGCACCGGAGGGTAAAATTAGTTTTAATCTCTTAATGTTATTTTCTTAAATACTACTTATATGTTTATATTATATATATCCACAACATTTTTAAAATCTAATTATGCCAGAGATATAATTTATATTTCGTTAGTGCATATCTGCTAAATGCAGGATTCTTTAAGTTAGTCATTTTTCCGCATTTACTTTAAAATGCATGATTTTAAAATACTGTTAAATTGTGGAAGGAATGTAAAAATGAGCATATATGTATGACCAAATATTATATTGCCTAATATATACGTGTGGGTATAGAACTCAGATCACTTCATCCAAACATTTTAATGAATTAAGGGAAATGGATTAAATAATATCTTATTTGTTTTTATTTGTGCAATTGGTGGTGTGTTAATGGGGTTTAAGAAATGTTAATTGATATGGGTAATAAATATTTTATAACTTATTTAACTGTGTAAGTGTTATATTTATTTTCTTTCATTTCCTAAAAATATAGCAAAGTAAATATATTTCCAAGAGCGGCTTTGGGATTTTTTTTATAACTGAGATAAAAGAGGACTGACATAGCATAATGAGATACAACTTTATTGGGCCTTAGAAAGTTGGTATATGTTATGTAATGGGTTGGTGGTTGTATATCCTTTCAGACAGGGATTTTCCCTTTCTGGGAGTGGCGTGTAAAGACGTGAATTATTCACAATCTTTCACAGATATACAGCAATTAACCTTTTGACGTCCGTTGGCATGGTAATGGAATAATCAACCATGGTTCAATATATTGTTTGATTTATAATGTGTTAATATAAATTAAATTAGAAAATTCATATTACTATTAAAATTAGTATTGAGACCTCACCCTGAGGTGGTACAATCACTTCATGCTTGATATGTATCCCAAAAGTTTGAACAGGATTGAAGGTTCGTCCATGGCTATTTAAAACAAAGCTTTTGAAAATAATTACAAGAGCAGTTATCCTCATCTTACTCTAGAGCCATCTATTATAATCTTGGAAATCAATATACATAATACAAGAACAGCTCTCCCTCTACTAGCATCTGATGTAAATTTGAGCAATCAGCAATTAACAGCAACATATAAAAAACATAATCTTAGTATTTAAATACACATTCTCAGGAGAAGTTCCTAATTTTTGCCTTTACCACTGTGGACTGAGATTCAAATTGGAAGGGAAAGAAGATATGCATCCAATCAACAAACACTTAACTCTATTTTATCTATCAAGTTAAAAACTTCAAATTTGAATCAGCCTAAAATAATTACTGATTCTTTAAGCTTCTGCTAGATGGCACTGGACTGGAGAATTGTTCTTGTATTATTATAATGCTTTAAATTGGTAGTTTGATGATTTGATGTTAATATTAATCAATGGGGTACTAATATCACTAATGGTACAAGGCGCTGAATAGCGTTGTTGCTACACAAAAATATTTAAATATAACATTACTGGACTGTGACCTTTAAATAACAAACTGACCCCTTTTAATAAATAAATAGTAAACAATGTCTTTTTCCTTAATTAAGATAAATAATCCAACAAGTATATGCTTTCATTTGAATAAATTTTTTTTATTTACAAAAACTAACAATCGCCATTTACTTAAGGCGGCTTTTTTAAAAATGTAATTTGCCACTATAGGCATTTCTGTTAGTATATGCATTAATGTGAAAAAATTTATTTATAAACAAAAATTAAAACAATATCAGCCATAACCTGTTTGCTTCTTCTTTGATCGTTCTGGTAGTATATGCATTAATTTTAAAAAAAATTTTTATTTACAAAAACTAACAATCGTTGTCTACTTGCTAGCTATTTTTAAAATGTAATTTTCAAATATTATGTTGACTTAAAATCTACACACCCTCAAATTATATGATAGTGTAGGCTCAATACCGATCATTTGGAGAGTAAGAACAGGTCGCATTAGCCAAGTGTGAATTGTGAGAAATTAGCATAACACACTACAGCTTCATAAATGGTATATTTAACTGTTTAGGGCTAGCAACAGTGCCATCCAGCACCTTGTACCAGCAGTGATATTAGTACCATCAATGGGCATCAGATGGCATACTGCTAAAACATCTCCAACTCCAAATAAATCAGTCTCTGACTTTTACCTATATTAATTATGTCTAAGATTCAAAGCTGTGACTAATGCACTTCTTTACGCTATTCAAGCTAACAGAGATAGGATGAAGATAACTACTCTCGGAAATATGTGACGGGTCAGAATTGATTGTAAAAGTTTCAAAACATTTTTATGACCTCCCAAATTCATTCGTAGCCCATTATATACTGTTTTGATACCTACCAGAATAAATAATGTCCGGCTTCCAATAATAAAAAGCTGCAATCCAAGCTTCATAATCATGTGCTTTCCACTTATTAATAATACTTATATCATTCTGCGTTAATTGACAAAGTGTGAGTTGTCCAAGAGAATCGCTCAAAATTGTCAACGGAGAAGAACTGAAACAAAAATATATCCCATGATTACCATTTCTTACGCTTACACAAGCTGTTTACACAGATGCTAAACTCTCCATACAGGAGTTCCACCAATGCAAGCCAGAGTAATACATGGATGCAAGAAGGGATTTTATGCACAAACCTTCTTGCAGTGGTGGTGCTAAAAAATGGAGAGTTTAGCCTCTGTGTAAAAATAATATATATCAGCATCGATTATATTTCATAAAAAACACAACTGTTTATTAAAAAAGAAATTATATAGAAAGCTTAGATCAATCAGTTTAACCCTCCACACATTTGCAAAACATGCACGTACATATATTATTGTCATTATTATCAACCACCAGTGATCCACTGGAGGTTGATGAGTTCTCGCCAAGCTTAATCCAGTTGCTCCAATTTTGTGTTTCTTTTCTCCACAGTACACCAACAAACATCATTATTTCATCCACCTGTATCACATGGGTTCTCTTTCTAGATCTTTTACAATATCTTGGGATCCAGTTTAAAACATCACCTTTCCACCTATTATTATCTTTTCTAGGAATATGTCTATTTCAACATACATATTAAGAGTTATGTATTTCATGGCATATAACACAGTAATGTTTCCTGAAGGTTTGTAATGATGGTGTCTAGTTGTATTTTTATATTGGACTAACCTGTTTGATGTATTACTAACGGTTGAATGTATTTGGAATATTTAAATAAAGTTAAATTTTTCTAAAGACATTCAATATGCATATTAGATGATACAAATATCTTGGTCAGTTTATTAATACAGATGGAAACATAATGGACAAAATTAATCATAGAATTAAATTTGGTTGGAGTGTTTTTGGTAGAAATACCTTGATACTAAAAGGAAATATACCTGTATTTGAAAAGGAAGGTTTTTAATAAATGTGTTTTACCAGTTTTTACTTATGGATCTGAGACTTTGACACTTAATAGAAAAGCAGTACAGAGACTTCAGACCATTCAAAAAAGTATGGAGAGATGCATGTTGAGAGTAGCAAAAAGAGATCGAAAATGCAATATATGGGTAAGAGACCAAACAGGTGTTACTGACCTCATTGAAAAAATTAAAAGATTAAAATGGAGTTGGGCTGGACATATTGCTAGAAGAGGTGATAATAGATGTACAATTGAAATCATAAACTGGATTTCAAGAGATCATAAAAGACCCAGAAAGAGACCACATGTGAGATGGATGGATGAAATAAGAAAGTGTGCAAGGGTGATGTGGAGAAGAGAAGCTAGAGATTGGAGAAGATGGATTGAACTTGGAGAGACCTACATCCTGCAGTGGATTGATAATGGTTGATAATGATGATTAGATGATGGAAATAGTCCAATATAAAAATACAACAATAACATAGTAGTGTATGTGCATATATATATATATATAAAGTTGAAAAAAAAGTAGAAATAAATAAACAAATTTTTTTTTGTAGATATTTTCTATATTTCACTGGAATAACAGTGAAGGATTAAATAATTTTGAATTAAATTTTTTTTTATTATAAATTAATCATTTAAAAAGCTCTTATTAATAGTTTATTAATTCTGATTTTGAAATTAAAACAATCATGTTTTTATCTTACAATAGATATACTAGTAATTATAAAATTCCACTATCTATTTTAATTAACAATTTTTTTAAAATCAATGCTTGTATAACATATTTTGATCAAAATTCTTAGTTTTTGAAAGAGTTAAGTTAAATTGAAAAGAGACATTATCTTTTTTCAATCAAGATAAAGAAAACTTGCTTTTAATTATTTTTTCCATATTGACTATAAAAAAATTGAAAAAAAAAAGGATTAGAGGAGTTTTTTTTTACAGTTTTTAGAGCTACAAAGTTTTTACAATAGTAAAGTTACTATGAAAATATAACTGAAAGCAAGACATTGTAAGTAAGCCACTGCTTGTTCACAACAGTAGTTTGAATTCACATAAAAGAACCTGCTTTTCTGTGTTCTCCATAATATTGTGTATTAGATGATATGCATGAAGTCTATCAAATTCTAGACTAAATGTAGATGATTGAATGTTACCAATTACATAGATTACATCTTTCCTAAAGATGTCAATAAGTTAATCTACTATTTAGAAGGGACCAGCTTACCCAGAGAATCCATCAGCTTGCTGAAGAATTGGTTTCTTTGTATAGTTTTATCTATATGCAGAGAGGCACAGATAAAAATACTGTATGATATATATAAAGTACAGCTGGTAAGTAGTGTTATGTATATTGGATACAATAACATTTTAAATAATTCTTTGAAAATGAGTTAAAATTTCTAATTAACAAATTTTAAAAGCAAATGACTTTTATCAATCAAAAATAAAACAAGGAAAGAAAATCATAAAAGGGAGAGGAAAAAACTCTGAGAATTTTTTTTAAATATTGAAAATGGGGCCATAAGGACCTGCATTTTAAATGAAACTTTCTTCATTAAAAATGATTTTATTTTAAAATACAAAAAAAAGTTGTAAACTCAGAAAATCTTATTGTAAATGAAAAAACAAGAAGTCAAGGATTTTTTCTAGAAAAGAACTTTCCAAACTAAATCTTGCTATAATTTTTTTTTTTAAAAGGAAAGACTGTTTTTTACTAATGGTTGTTTTTTCTTAGCATGTTGAAACCGCTTGAGGGTGTAATTTCTATGCAAATGCACAGAAATATGCTGTTTAAGTGGCCGTGCTGCTAGATAACATTCTATTCCAATGGTTAAGCATAGAAATAGTCTGTTTACTTGTCTGTGCTATGCTACAGCACAGAAATAGGATGTTTATTCTGCCGCAGAAGGACACTGTCGTTTACGGTGAACTTTGTGTTATGCAGTTGATATGAACAATCCCATTTTAAATTTTGCTATGGTATCTATTTGTATGCTACAGCACAGAAATTGGACATATTATTCAGCTGCAGTTTCTATGAACAATCCCATTATTAAGATTTGAATGGTATAGGTATTATACAGCACAAAATGTTTATTATCTGCCACAATGGTAAACTTTGTGTTACGCAGTTTCTACGAACAATCCCATTTTAAATTTCGCTATGGTTTTTTGTGAAGTTGTTTATAATTGAGACTGTCAAAAGTCTTAAAATTCGCATGCCCAAGTCATTATTTTCCAAATCCAATGATGTAGTATGAGGTAATAAAAATTGTGGAAACTTTGCCCCACTTCTCTAGACAAGGGTGACACTTTAATAATCGTCAAAGGAGAGGTATAATCATGATTTTTACCAAATCACGCTAAAATTCACATTTGCATGAAATAAATCACGAGACCAATCGAAAATACCGCTTTTATTTTTGGCCACGATGTTGTTTTGAATCAATTCTTTCATTTTTTTATTCTTGTTAAATTTATTAATTACATTTGCGTGGCTATGATGTTGTTTTGGGGGAAATTATTTCTTTTCATTCTTGTTAAAATTAACAATTTTATTTACGTGGCCACGATGATGTTGTTTTGGAGAAATTATTTATTTTTCTTCATGCTAAAATTTGATTTGCATCACCAAGATATTGTTTTGATTTGTTTTTATTCTTGTTAAAATTACAAATTTCATTTTAGAAAAATAAAACAAAAAAAAGGGTTTATTAACCAATGTATTTTTTATTTCTTCATGTAAATTTCATTATTTATGATTTTATTGTAAATCAAAAAAGCACTTTAAAGTTGAAAAAAAGAACAATGGTCCGGTAACATTATAATTTTGTTTGTTTACATAAAAATTATGCCCTCGAGCAGTTTCAACATGCTAAGAGAAAACAACCGAAATAATAAACGAATTAATAACTTTGATTCACATCATTATATATATATGTAAATTACAAAGTAATAGTGAATTTCTTTTTGGTATTAATTAAAATCAGACTTAATTTATATCTATAGCCATATTCTACTGACCTTAATTTCATTTTAATTTAATTATTAATAAATTGATAATTTATTGTTAAAATTATTCCAGTGAATTTACTCAATCCTAAATAGTTTTAGAATATTACATGTTGGAATTATATATCTCTTGTTCACAGTAACAATTATAGAGCTTTTGCTCTGAGCTGTATTCATGCATCTGTTATATAAATAAGGGTTGTGTTTAGTGTTATGGATATCCAGATGATGATGATGATCCTGATTGGCACAAAGTGAATATTCTTTAAATCCATTTTAAATATTTATTTCAAAATTAACTTTATAGTTTGCCAGTACATTAAATGGTACTAAGTGACCACAGAGCACTGACAATGGTCAGCATGTTTTAGTTTCCCAGCATTAATGGCGTATGTTTGTATTTTGATGGATTAGCACTTGAGTTTGTGCATCCAAATTATTGTCTAAATAATCTGCCTCAAGCTGGCATGAGCTAAATAATTAGCCTGGTCTATAGTAGACACATTTCAAATCCAGTCACAACATTGATTGATTGTTGATTTATTTTTTATTGTTGATCATTTATGATGATGAATGATTATTGCTTTTGAACAATGCTAGTAAACTTATTTCTGTGCTGATTTCTCATGTTGTGCTCATATTGATCTCTCATGCTCATTCCTCATAATTATTATATATTTTCTATAATTAAATTTGAGTCTTTGATTTGGGCTCAATGATGATGATTTTCCATCACCCCAGATTCACCCTGATTTTTTTTCTACCATTACAATATATACACTACTACAATTTAATCTATAAGCATTAACTTTACTGCATTCATATATTTGATACCATCCACTTTAGATAAATATATGTATGAAACATGTGAGTGCAGGATACTTGACATTTACAGAACAAATTTTAATTTTAAACAAAAAGTAACCTACTCTTTACAAATGTGCTGTACTGTTATATTCAATCAGCATTTGAATATGGAAAACTCTTGATACAAGGCACAAGATAGAGTCTTTGAAAAGACAAAAACAGCTGTCTTATCTTTTGTATTTAACTTCAATTATATAGGCCAATCATAAGAATCTTGGAATAAGAACTTACTTTGTTTATTACATGCCTTACACTCATGTAATTTGAACATTTACAGCACGTGCATGTTAATATTAAGAGATGTTAGAATTATTATAATATACTAAGAGATTTACTGGTGCAGTTTCAAGTAATAAAAAAATGGAACTGAATAATATAAAATCTTCACACACTTATTTCAAGATATTTAAGATTAGCCTATATGATTGAATTAAGGTATAAAAGATAAGGTGACCACTCTTATCTTTTCAAAGACTTTATCTTGTGGCTTGGGTTGAGAGTTTCTTAACATTCAAACAAATTTTAGCAATTTGATATTAATAAGTAATGAATAGATCAGGTAAAAGTTTATGACTTGGGCAACTGAAGAGAATTGGTAGCCAAAAATATATTTAGAGGATCATTTATCTTTTTCATCTCTCTTTATTAATGCATTTCAAGAATATGTGGTGGAATAAAAGTTTGAAGTATATCTGAAAATAATATGTATAAAAAAAGGAATGTAGTTGAATTGATGGTACTATCAGTGATTTTTTTTTTGCCTCACCAAATTTTTGTCACCTAGAAACAATCAATAAAAGCCAGAGGGTAGTACTTATTTAAAGACCTATCCAATATACCCTAGCTAGTATTTAGCTTATGGTTCCATTAGGGATGAGCTTTTGGATCTGTGCATCTGGATAGGACAACACTGAATAGAGATTTAAGAATCACTAACATCTGGCATCCATTGATTACTAAAGTTTACAGTAGGTGGCGAAACTGCAGTGAGAAAAAATAATGTGCTGACGAGCAGCACTATGCAAGCAGATATCGTGGTGTTATTGATTAATGGTACCACGTGGGTATATTTAATAAAACTCAGGTATATTAATCATTATCTAATTTTAAAGTTTAATCTGGTCTAAGAATAATATGGTAATTTCTAATCAAATGTAAGATTAGTAAATGTATCTATTTAAAATCAATGGTGCCAAAGACGCAGGACCAAGAAGTTGGCATTTATAGATCAACTTGCAATAATTTGATCATGATAAATACTAAACAAACAATGATGAAACATGAATAGTTGTGACTTGGGCCAATGAAAAGTACTGGTTCAGCCTGATATGCATTTTGATGGCCGTTTACTTTTTCCAGACATCTTTATTCATACATTTCAAAAATGGGTGGTGAAATAGAAATTTTAAGTCTACGTACATAAAAATAAACCTAGTCATAGAACAAACAAGTCCAAACACTTATAATTCACAAGGTAGGTCCTAAAGAATCATTTAAATGACTTTAATGTTCTCCTCTTGTTATATCAATGCCAATCTCTTTATCGGATAAAAGATTGATCATTAGATTCATTAGAATACATATATAAGAATTAATACTACATTTTTTAATGTATCAATAAATAAAAGCTATAGGCTAGCTTATGGCATGACAGCCATCTTGAATATCAATTTACAATATATTGTTACCTATTTAAGATAATACTCAAGATATAAACTGGCTACAGCTTTTCTTTATTTATTTGTATATTTGAATACAAGTATAGTGTATATACTTAAACTGGGTGTAATTAGAGAGGATTTGAAATCAGTCTTTCAAGCTTCCTTCAGTCATGCACTCCCATCTTATATAACTGACACCCGTGACCACATACATGTAAACAAGATCTCAAATATAAGTATTTCATGCTGAACCAGCACTCATCATCTCCTACATATTGAAATTGAAATATGTGTACTGAAGATTATTTATCTTTCACATGTACGTAGTCACCTGTATTGGCTATATAAAATGGAGTGAATGACTGACAGAAGCTTGAAAGTCTATGACCAAATCCCCTCTAATTATATCTAACTTAAGTATAGATACTATACTTGTATTCAAATATTACAGATTCAGCCTGATTTCTCACCAGCTCTCTTCTGTGTATTTAAATGGACATATTAAAATCCTACATATGAGGGGTCAGAGTGACTTAAGGTCAACATGGGTATGACAATAATATTGGCATCAACAAGTGCAGTCAGCATTCCATTATCAGATTTTCAATGATATGGATAGCTGAAGAGTTGGAGAGTGAAGAGGATTGAAGCCTGTCCATTAAAGTTTGTAGATTCGCTATCTTATTATAAACCGAGCATTGATTATATATATGTGTGGAAGATGATGATCTGGACCAACTGACAAGTGCTGGATGAGCAAGAAATGCATATATTGGAGATCGTTTATCTTTTTCACATGTATGTGGTCATGTGTATTGGTTATATAAAATGAAGGGAGCTTGAAAGTCTGGGTTCAAAGTCTGGGTTCAAATCCCCTCTAATTATGTGTTTATTGAAAATTGTAGAATTAATTCCAACTTTTTTGTTTTATATATATACGCAAAATAATTAAAGAATAATTTTTAGTTTAATAAGTAATAACACAAGAATGTGATGTGATGCACTGTGGCCTCTCCTTTCTCACAATCAGGAATTTCTCAGTCACTATGACCAGAAAAACCTGTTAGCCACCTTACTTTTTCTTTTCCATTCCCCACCCTAAGTTTTCCCCATATTCTTTTCTATCCTACTCCATTCCATTTCCACTTTTTATCTTTGTCAACTCTATGACCTTTATATCTAATTCCCCCTTATCTTTTCACAAACCCAGCATAAAAACCCAAGAACCGACTTCTCCCACAACTTCATTATTTGTGCCCTTTCTGCTTGAAGAGATTTACATTCAATTAACAGATGTATTTTCTATGCCTTCCTTAAATAACTTGCAGACTAAATCACCCATATTTTTCCATTTATTACTAATAATCCTGTTCGAGTCCTAAACAATAAACTATTTCCCTTGCTATTATCATAAATTAAGTAGCATCCAATATTCTGTTTACTTCTATATATATATTTTATTCTCCATACTAGTTCTCCATCTCTACTAACTCCCTATTTTTTATTAATGCATCTACTATTCTATCCCATTCTTTGCCACTAAAACACTCAACAATTTTCCTAACACAATCATCCCACCTTTTGTTTAAGTATACTGATATATATTCTTTATCCAAATCTTCTGCATATATACTACCCTTCTCACCTATCTTGTTACCTGTCCTTTACTCATAACCCAAATAAATACTATTTTGGCAGTTCTCTTATTATCCATACATTGCAATCCAAACATTTTCATTTTGCTTTTTGCATCTCATATATAACCACTTGGCATCCCATTTCCTCTTGAATTGCCTCTTTTGCTGACCACACATTTCCATCTTATGCATGTCTTTCTACTTCTCTTTGTACTTTTCTAAGTAATCTAACCCCCCTTTAGTAACACTTAATGCATCATTACCATAAGATAACCCTGCTACTGCCACTCCCTTCCATACAATTCTTGTTACATCATATTTATTATATGAAAATACTGTTAATTTCTTTATCAGTCCCTTTTCTTTGTTTCATTTATCAATTTTTTCTCCCATTCATCTCAACAATTTCTCCAAAAGATGATTCCCAAATAATTATACTTATTCACCACATTTTTAACTTTATATCCTCCAATAAAAAAAATTTCTCTTCTCTTTCCTCAGCATTTATCATCATTACTTTTGATTTTTCTTTACTAAATTTAATCCTTATCTCTTTACCCCACTTTTGTACACATCTTCAGCATAACTTCCATACTTTCTTTGCAGAAGACATCATCCACAAATAAAAGACACAATAGTGTATATACTCTCTTGCCACCTATTAATGGTATCTCTACCATTCTTCTTAGTCTTTCTATTGCTCTCTCTCCATTTCTCTTAAATATATATATAAACGTGACATAGAGCATCCTTGCCTTAGTCCCATCTCACATTTAATTCTACTGTAATTATTTTCATACATTCTCTTAATAAGATCCACGGAAGCTCCATTCATTTCCAAATTTACTAAACTTACCCATAATCTATTTTTATTTACTCTATCATATGCCTTCTCTATGTCTATAAAAACCATATATAACTATCTATCTGCATTCCTATTCATATGTATAAGTTATGTGACTACAAAACTATTTCCTAGATGCCTATCCCATCGAAAGTTCCTAGCGCCATCTTTATTCGATTTAATTAACTAATCTTGCATTGCATTACCATCCAACTGACCTTTAGCGGATGAAAATGGTAAAAAATGATATTATGATTTGTGTGGAAAATTTTAATTAAATTATTGTGATAATCTGCAAATGCCGGGAAGTCTAAAAGAAGATTAAACGATAGTTTTAATACTCAATTTACCCAAATTAACAATGCTTCTGTGTAGTTTAGTGCAGTGGTAGAGTACCAGATTCTAGAGTATAAGGTCTTCAAATCGTGTAGTTCTGGCTCTTCTAGTGTTCGAACTTCTTACGAACCTCCAAGCAATAGAGCCATTCGATTATTTATTTATTTATTAATAACAATAAACGCCTCTTTAGACTTAAATGACAAAACCACAAGCAATAACTTACAGCTCTTTAATATCTCAAGTATAAAACAAAATCAAACAGTTAGTAAATAGAAAATCTCAAACAACCGATACACACATCTCCTCAGTATATGTATTTTGTGCAAGAACCAGCACTCATCAGTTGGGCCAGATCATAATTTCTCACACAAATATACAATCAGTGCATTATTTATATTAAGATAACAATTCTTTAAACTTTAATGGACAGGCTTGAATCTTCTCACCCTTCCAACAATTCAGCCATCCATCTCATTGAAAAAACATTGATGGAATCCTCAAAGTTCTTGGTGGATTTGATATTGTAGTCGTACCCATGTAGACATCATGCCAATAATCACTTTTATATCAATAAGAGATGGATGGGATGGACTTATACTACGATATAACCTATTTCCAAGGCAAGAAAACCTATTCATTCGATATACCGAATGTTTACTGTAGTAAATATAGGATTTGAACTTAGTATTTTCAGTCTAAACTTTCCATCTCAAATAATTGATACACATGACAACAAGATAAATGATCCCCGATATACATATTTCATGCAGAATGAGCACTCATCAGTTGGGCCAGATCTTAATCTCCCACACATATATACAATCAGTGCTTGGTCATGTGACACTTGAGCACTGGACAGGTGAGCTTCAATCCAGGAAAGTCTAACTAATGGTATGTCACTTTATCTACATACAAACTTTCCAAGGCAGTCCCTGAAATCATCATATATGTATATGTGAGAGCAAAACATTAAATATCAAATTGGTTTCTAATAGCTACAGCATCACATAATGTCTCATATGTTTACTTACTAGCTTTCGAGAGCAATTAATTTCATCTATTCTAAAGCCATCTATGTTAGCTTGTATAAAGAAGTAAAAGTTGGTTGCTAGATGTGTAAATGCACTGGTGTTGCATAATATTAGTTTTGACCGATGAACGCAAACACAAAAAACAATCTGGAGATTTGACAGGACTATTATCATCTTGTGGCCATTAATTACTCAAGCATGTATAGATGGCGTTAGAGTAGGTAAAAATAACCTCTTAGAAGCACAGCTCATGTGATGTCATTGGTAGTAAATTTCCTAGCTAAAGGATAGAAGGAACCTACAGTTATTAAAGATCTGAGGTCTCTAGAATATACAGAAACTGATGTGATGCCAGATCTATATAACTATATAACTAACCTAGCCTGGGTTCAAAACTTTAGAATTTTTTTTAATTTCAGATGACTAGTTTGAATAGTTCAAAAGACTTGTTACTATGTAATTTTGCATTAGTATTTATTAAATAAATATTTTTTTAAGGAAAGAGTCTCTCTCTCTCTCTCTTTTTTTTTTTTTACAGAAAATGACTCATGATTCTCTCAACATTACCTTGCTTTCACAATGGAGATCTTTTAATATATTAGAATTAGAAAATGTTGGAAATATTTTTCAAAGACTGTGAACTTATTTCTAATTCCACACAGATAGAATTCTCAATTTTTTACCTAAATAATAAGGAAACTTCTTGCAAACCGGATATATAATTTTTTGCCCCACAACAGACTGAAACATTTCTCTACCCTATACATCTCTGAAGTAATCAAAGACTGTAGTTCATCTTATTTCTTTCCACTATTGAAGCTTAGATCTAAAATAACTTACAATAACAATCTTCTTGAAAAGCCAACTGGCAATATTTGACAAATACTTTATACACAAGATTGTAGACATTAGCATATTTTTGTGGTGAACAATTTTGGAAAAATTGTTATTTGAACTAGTCCTCTAAAACTATAATTAAACTTCACCATCAGAAAATATTTTGGTGTATTCAAGTTCACTTACTTCACCGCAGTACGTTCACATATTCCTCAACATGTTATCAGATGATAAGTTCATTCACATATACAGGTCTAAGAACTTCAGACCTTTGGAGGCATTCTCATGTTCAATCGTCCATTGCAATTACATATTTAGCACCAAATTTTCACATATCTCATCGATGTATAACTCGGGTGCAAAAATGACTTGGAACACAATCAGTTTACTTCGAGCACAAGCAGAATTCGGACCACATTTTTGATTCCATAAAGGTCACCATTGTACGTACGTACTGAACGTGACAACAATAAGAGAAAAGAGCAACTTTCTAAAAAGTGGAATATTCAAATTTATCACTTAGCATAAATTAATATTCCATTTAGTTTCTACACCCCACCTTTTATTTACGAGTGCTGTGATTTGTTGTATTAAAATTATCATTAATGTATTCTCTAATGTGTCGAAAATTAATTTCTTTTTCCAAATCCAACACGAAAAACAAATAAATCTGCTCTTGCTAATCATTACAGGAGCCTCATCAAAAGATTTAGAAATACCCATAGTACCTTGCTTAAATGCTTCAAAAAATGGAATTTAACAACCTCTGACTTACATCATTGTGGACAATCATAAACTGCACACCACATAGTTAATGTCTATCAAATTTATATAAATAACAGCAGAATTGAAAAACTTTATAACGCCGTCAGTGAATCCATTTTCTGGCTAAAATCTTTAATAATTCCTATAGGTTTGTTAATAATTAAGTTGTCTAAAATCATCTATACGTTGAAACATGTTTTTCTGACCTGAATTACAACTTTTGCTCTCCATTATGACAAATCCTTTTAATGTTTAAGAAATGGTATTTCCTCTTAAAAAAATGAAAAAGAAATGCATAGTATTTTATTTGTTTAACTATTGTTTTATAATAATATTTTTAAAATTATAACTTGTCAATTAAATGACAGTTTTTACTATTTTCTCCCCTACTTTCAGACAAAACAATCTAAACCTAGTTTTTACAAAACAGAGAATGAAAACTGATACATATATATTTCATTCTGGAAGTATATGACACCTCCTTCCCCTCCCTCCATTAATTTGAAGCCTTGGATTTCCCTTCCCTATATACTTAACATTTCCCTCCTCTACAATGCTTATTTAATCTCGACTTCCATTATCATGTACAAAATCAAATGCTATAACCCCACTTGCCCCTCGATTTATTATGGTGAATCTTGGGCCAATCTCTATACTCACATTGCTCAACACACTTATCTCTATAACAAAGCTAAAACCAATTCGAGTACTTGTTCAATTTTTTTCAAGCATTTTCCACAACAGGCTATACCTTTCTTCTCTCCTCTATCAATATTGTTTGCATTGAGTGCAATGACGCCAAGTGAAGCATGGCACACCTCTAAAGACAAATACACCATTAATAAGAGGGAATCCTGTGTTCCTATTCCCAATAAATGGCCTACTCACCCATCATAATGCAACATGTAAATTAAATGTAAATTAGCACGAACAATATATATATATCCTCTTCTCCCACTACAGCCATTGCTAACTCTATGACTGACACCAGTCGCAAACTAGCTATGCACATTAAGTTAAACCATTCATTAAAGTTTTGCTCCATATGTTTTTTCTGTGTATTTATTTTGTTACATTGTATTTGAAATAAAGTTCATATTACCATCACTACATTATTATAAATTAGAACTGAAAGATTACTTATTTATTTTTAAATTAGGCACCATTTATATTATAATGAAGAATTTACAGTTATTATACATTCAGAGGTATTCTTTTAGTAGCAAGTCTCTGCAATCAATAGTGCAACTTAGTGCAAGCTATGGTAATCAATAGATGCCAGAAGGTTTATGCACTTAAATTTCTATCTAGTGCCTATTCATCTGATATTCCCACATTAATTTCTACTTTATAACCAAAAAAAATAGTTTAGGGATATTGAATGAGTCATCTAATATTCCCAGACTAATTTCTAGTTTATAGCCAAAAAAGTAGTCTAGGAATATTGGATGAGTAGGCACTATATAGGGATTAAAGCACAAAACTTCTGACAGACAGCTTGTACTAAGTGGCACTACTGTATGGAAAATGTTGTGCCTATTTTAACAGCTAGTGCAAAGATTTGGTGGTCATGTGACATTTTAATGAGTTCTTTTTTAATATTCTTTTCAGAATGATCATGGCAGTTTATTCATTAATCGACATTAATTTAATTTAGACTTTAAAAGCTTCTGATGTAAACACTAAATTAGGCAATCAATACTAGATTCAGCGTAAACAAATTTCCACAAAATGATTTCTGGATTTAAAAAATATTTGCCTGCCAGGGAGAGACCAACGATACAGAAATCAAATGTGGAAGTCCATTGTTTCTGCTGTCAGTGTTTACGTTATTGATATTAGAATGAAAATAGAAAGATGTGGCCATTTTCAAAAGGAAGAGAATGGAAATACTTAATGTCATCTTGATGTAACCTTTTCTTATTATTATGAAGTATATATGTATAATTATGTGAGTGATATCTGAATGATCTTCATGAGTATGATTTAAAATTGATAAATGTTTTTCAGCAGCAAAATCACAATTCAATCTTTTACATAACATAATAATATGATCTTAAGATGTGCCAGAGATTTAAACATATGCAACGATACTAGACTAGCAGTATAACATCTGAAGAAGAATATGAGAATTATTACGTGATGTAATTGTTAGTACATATTGTCAAATACTATAAATACAGACATTAAATACACAATTAATAATCACATGTTGTATTACAGGTAATCGTGTGATTGAATCGCAGCAATGAAATATAATTATGTCACATAAAACATTTATCTATTTGTCAGTTTTAAGTCACGATAGCAAAAAAAAAAAAACAACGATGAATTCAACCCACATGTCTACATATATCATTACGGTGAGTAGCTTTCATATCAACTCATTTCATATTTTATGTTTGCATAGTAAGAATATTAGACTTAGATTTAAAAAAATTATTATTTAAATAATACTGAATTAGTTACAAACTTACTTGAAATATTTCTTGTCTGACCAATCAAGGGAAAGGATTATTTTTTCAAGATCAAGTGATTTCTGTGTTGCTTCAAATAACACATCATCATTTGTCAAACGATAAACTCTAAGTTCGCTTGATGCAGTAGCGACACCTAATACAGCATTTTCATCATAAGCATGATAATTCCATTTTAAATCCAAAATGGCAGGTAAATCTATTCGCTGATCTTCCACAAGAGAATATTCATTATTATTTGCAGTCAGGTGATATTTGAGTAAACGTCCAAATCTTTGTTTACCACTGTTTGTAGCTAACTGAATAAATATGTATAAAGCATATAAGTTTATAATAAATATAGGATATTAATAATTGCACTGAAAATATATATACATATAAAGATTATTAAACTTTTATTCCAATCAATTATTGAAAAATTAAACTGAAATATGAAATCAGCATTAATTTACATTAATTCATATTTCACTTCATAGGTGGAACCTTGTTACACTTTGGTAATTATGATATGTAAATTCATATATATATACATCATCAAGCAAATCTTTTAATGGTACTCTTTCCTGATATTGTTATTAAAAATTACTGACAAACAAAAAAGATTCATGTACAATAGGTTTTTGTTTCTTAAAAAAAAAAACAATAACAAACTTCTCAATTTTTCTTGTTTTAAATTTTTTAAGATTTTAAATAAGCTTATATTTCCTGCTGGAAAGATCTACCTTGTAGATTAAAAAATAGATCTAGTTTTATACATGTTTCCCAGATCTATTATCATTTTGTAAGCCTTCAGGTAAAATAATATTAAATCTAATTTACTCATTCTACTTGGAACACTTTTTAGCAAAAACCTTTTAGTACCTATATGCATACACAATCTTATGTTTCGACTGTCCTACAGTCTTCTTCAGAACCACTTTTACTTTAATTTTTTATTTTGCATATACAATCTTATGTTTTGACTGTCCTACAGGCTTCTTCAGTGCCACTTATAATTTAATTTAAAAGTGGCTCTGAAGAAGACTGCAGGACAGTCAAAATGTAAGATTGTTTACATATATGACAATAAAAGGTTTTTGCTAAAAAGTGTTCAAAGGAGAGTGGATAAATATGCATTTATATAAGATATGACAGCAAAATAATGGAAGTGGTGAATTTGGTAATATTTCTGAATATCAAATGCACATAATTTACTGAGAAATGTATGAAGGAATACTAGTATGTACCTAGAATTATTATGGTAACTTAGTTATTTACTGTATATTAGAGATGTCCATGCTATTTTATATATATATAATAAACAAGTCTTAAATAATGATTGAAAACAATATCAATAAACGTTTTATATGTTTATATATTTACTGTTCTAGAAATTATCACAATTAAATTTTTATATTAATTAACTTTATTTAAATCAGAATGTCTCCCACTCTTTTCTGTACATTTATCCCTAGACATGAATCATATCCTTTAAGAATGAATTTAGAGAAAATCGCACACACTCATATATATGTTACACATGTGTAGAGTAAGATTACATAACACAAAGAAAATAATTCAGTTGATGCAAAATAAAATTTAGTAATGATATTCTTAATCCTTCCAATTTTGCTAAGCGATCTAAAATTGAAATTTTTGTTTCCAAAGAAATTCATTTTCTTGGGTGTTTTTCTTCTTCTCTGTTAGAGTAAACTAAAAGTTTAAAATAAAAATAAGAACTTAGACTTACGATAATAAAAAGACACCGACTTACCACTGTTGGACAAAATTTAATTAAAACTAACAATTAAAAATTAAATTCTTATTTTTGTCTTTAATTTTTTAATTTTCAATTCCGTTTAAAATCAAATTTCATTGTTTCGCGTCACATTAATTTCAGATCACGTTACGTAATTTTTAAATTGTTAATTATAATTAAAAATCAGATTTTAATTGTCAAATTTAATTGTGCCCACCGTTATAACTCACCTTTTAAAAATAAACTTGCAGACACTAAATGATTAATTGATTATGTACTCTTTTTAAAAAAAGCAAAAATAGAATGATTTAAAATGCAAAAACAACAAGCATAATAAAGGCATCTATAATGTTTGAACAGATTTACATTATAATTTTGTAAAATTTAATGTGTGTTATATAAAATGGGGAAATCCTGATTTAAAGTGAATTATGAACTTCATTATTGCATAAAATCTATTACAGTACTATTATAAAGTGCTGAAAATATTGAAATTATTAAAGAGAAGTCAAACTCCGATAATGCGCTATTACTTTAAATATAACAGGTGAGTGCGTGAAATTTTTAATATTTAAAGTAATAGCGCATTATCGGAGTTCGACTTCTGATCTAATAATTTTTATCGCATAGAAGAAAACCGCATACAAAGATATAAAGAAGAAACATGAACCGCATAACATTCAAAATCGCATTAAATAAATCCACATAAAACGAGACCTGGGTGTATTTGCTATTAAGTTAAAAAATATTAAGACATCTTAAAAAAATATAATGTATAAAAAAATAATATTTATTTTATAAAGCGCAGAAAGTTTGAAATTAAAACTGAAAGACTGCTAACCTCTCGCGCTTATTCTTATCTGACAGCCGATGAGATGTTATGATGACTGTCTGAATAACAGTCAAACCATAAACAGAAGGCAGAGAGAATTTTACAAGAAAAGGGCAATCCACCCTCTTCTTTAATTGTCTTTATATATATCTAAGCCAGTCTGAAGCATTTAGGTTTGAAAGCTTTCGCGCTGTATGTTTATAATTTAGACTCAGTGAGTTAAATGTGAAGATATTTTAAAACTTCACGCTTTCAAACCTAAATGCTTCAGACTGCCTTAGATATATATAAAGACAAGTAAAAAAGAGGGTGGATGCCCTTTTCTTGTAAAATTCTGCCTTGTGTTTACGGTTTGATCGTTATTCAGACAGCCATCATAACATCTGATTGGCTATCAGATAAGAATAAGCATGAGAGGTTAACAGCCTTTCAAATTAATTATAAAAATGTAAAATTTATTACGAAATTTAATTATGAGTTGGTGTGTGTGAAATGATGGGATTTCAAATCAGCAAAGAAAGTTTAACTTTCTAATTAATTAAAATACTAACTGGTATTAAAAGAATGTATGTACTAAATTCTAATTTTATAATTTATATTTAATGTAGCATTGTCATTACAATAAAATGTGATGAGAAATATGTATAATACAATTTTCTTCTTCTTCCTTCTTTTTTTATGTATTGATATCTATATTTACATATGATACCATTTCCAACTTTCTTATACACTTAACAATACTATTTTTTTACACCAAAACTTTACTCTTACAGTTTCGACTGTCCTGCAGTCATCATCAGAGCTACAATATCCAAATATATAATCATACAATTAACACATTATATTTATATACATAATCAATAACATACATCTTAGTCTGACCATAAAACAATATGATTATATATTTGGATAATGGTCAGGCTAAGATGTATATTATTGGTTATGTATATAAATATAATGTATTAATTGTATGATTATATATTTGGACATTGTAGCTCTGATGATGACTGCAGGGCAGACGAAACTGTAAGAGTAAAGTTTTGATGT
Organism: Epiperipatus broadwayi; assembly: GCA_028023455.1. Taxonomy (NCBI): domain Eukaryota; kingdom Metazoa; phylum Onychophora; class Udeonychophora; order Euonychophora; family Peripatidae; genus Epiperipatus; species Epiperipatus broadwayi. The sequence continues at coordinate 276,700 of JAQFVV010000045.1, forward strand.
AAAAAATAGTATTTGTTAAGTGTATAAGAAAGTTGGAAATGGTATCATATGAGACATATGTATACTTACTGGGGATTAGATTAAATCAAAAGACATTCGAAATTTAATTAAAAAATGCTAGTAAATTTCAAAATTAAATTGCATTAAGATTATAATCAGTAAGATTCTTTTACATAATAAAGAAAATAATTTTCCTTAAGTTTAAATTAATTAATTAATTTGGAGAACAGCTGATACCTTTGTCTCCGATGTATATATAGGGAGAAGAAAGGGAGTTAGTTATTGTAAACTTTTTGTAAAGTTATTGTAAACTTCTGGAAGAGTTATTATAAAGTTTTAAGTTGTTAAATTATATCAAGCTATGAGTGAGTAGATTGCCGCAATTTCTCTGGCCATTGCCAAGCTGAGTATGGAGTCCCCTAATCTTATAGAATGCTAGACCGATCAAGTTCCTGCCTACAATTGATGATCCAAATTGCTGACATACTACGCCGTCGCTGTCAAAAGGCAAGCCCCTAGTATACAATGCTAACGGTAAATGATTAAAACCTCTTTATTATTATTTCTTTGCTTTAAATAATTATATATTAATCATTCTGTAAAATATGTTTATTATCATATTATTTAGATGTCTTATTGCATTATTTAAATATTTTCTTAACGCACACTTAATTAATTATATATAGTAAGGAAGATCGACTATTGCAATATATACTTAATCTTTCTTAATTTTTGCTAGACTTATTGTTTAAGAATCAGATGGCAGTAAATTTAGTAAAATATTTCACCGATTAAAATATTTGACATTATCTAAAGAAAAGTCCAGTAAATAAATAAAAGCAAGATATTCAAATTCCTCCTCATTGATTATAATGTGTGCTTCAATTTTATTTGCGATTTTAAATTTGCCTATTTAAAATCAGTTCTTTCAAAAATGACTTATAGCCATTAATGCAATTACAATGGTTTATATAAAACTTACATATTTAAAAATTAAGATTGTATTAAAATGTTTAAAAGCAAACTTTATTTTCTAAGAAAGTATATATGTATATTGATTTATAAACAACTTTCAGTATTAAAATAAAATTTAATGTTCGAAGTTAAAAGTTTAAAACTTCGTTTCTATTTTCTTTGACAAATATATATGTATACTGATATGATAGTTTAATTCTGTAAAACTTTTAATACAATTCAGTTTAATATATTATCATTGCAGGCTATCATATCAATATTTCTTTATATATGTAACACCTATGGGCGAATCTCTAACTAAGCAGGGAATAAATTTTATCAGAAATATTTTAATAATCACGTAGGCCTTGATTAAGCCTATATAATGGGCATTCGCATATTATAAACTTATGGCATGGCCATTTACATTTTATTTTATATAAATTTAATTTTAAGTCCAAATGTTTATCATTATATAAAAATATAGCATTACTGGGTTCATGTTTTATTTCATTGCATTCTTCAGCAGGCGTATATCCCTGCTTCGGAAAATTTAATTTGACAGGTTCATGCTAAATAAATTCCATGCAAATGTGGAAACATTCCTTTCATTTTCTTCAGACACAGAGGGTCTTATTATTTCTTGTTACCAGTGCAGTAGTTCCTGCCTGTTAATGAGAGTTATTTTGGGTTATATGAAGACGCTCATTCTTTCATTCCATGACTTATTTAACTCTGCAAAAGCGAATATATTCCCATGGTTCCCTTATTATAAAACTTGGATATGACATCACGAAGGCGATCATATTCCAGTCTACCTAGCAACTCAGTACCACCTTCCTTATTCCTTGTGTATATTAATGCCTGAGATTTCACCCTTCATTGGTCATGATCATGAGAGTTATGCATTTATCTATTTAACCATATATTCAAGAGTTAATTAAACTTGTCTTGCTTTATTTATTATCATTTACCTGCTTGAGGGATATCTGTCCCAAAGATCAAATGTGTTTATCATCCGAGGTCCCTTATTTATATATCTGTTATACATTGAATCTTTGATACATGTACTCACTAATCAATCAACTTCCACTATCTTATAAGTCTAGCAACCAAATTAAGCGGTGTTATTTCTTTGTTTATTTGTTTGTAATTTTAATACTAATAAAGTGCTGTAACCTATATATATATAAATATATTGCATTGGGTGTTTTGTTTGCCACAGGGAAATCATATTTGTAATCTAACTTTAAGAGTCTCTACTTCTCCCTGATCACCGAGCATAAAAAAGAAAAAGTAGTATGTGAGTTGGAATGAGTTGAGGTGGTTTAAAGTCATCTTAATCATAGAACTAAACTTTGTTGGAGTGCTTTTGGTAGAAATAACTTGATACTAAAAGGAAATATGCCTATGTGTTTGAAAAGAAGGTTTTTAATAAATGTGTTTTACCAGTTCTTACTTATGGATCTGAGACTTGGACACTTAATATAAGAGCAATCCAGAGACTTCAGACCACTCAAAGAAGTATGAAAAAATGCACATTGGGATTAACAAGAAGAGATTGAAAACGCAATATATGGATAAGAGAACAAACAGGTGTTATTGACCTCATTGAAAAAAATTAAAACACTGAAGTGGAGTTGGGCTGGACATATTGCTAGAAGAGATGCTAATAGATGGACAATTAAAATCTTAAACTGACTTCCAAGAGATTGTAAAAGACCCAGAAAGAGACCACATGTGATATGGATGAATGAAATAAAAAAAGTGTGCAGGGGTGATGTGGAGAAGAGAAGCTAAAGATCGTAGAAGATGCATTGAACTTGGAGAGACCTTCATCCTGCAGTGGATTGATACTGGTTGATGATGATGATGATTATGAATGGTGATTTATGTATTGTCTGCATATTTTGGCCATTACAAGACCTATTTGGTATTTACTACTGTGGACTGTACATAGTTTGGTCTATTAATCTGTAGATTTGATATGCCATTTATGGGTATGAGATTTTAATATTTAATAAAAAAGTAATACACAGATTACAATGTGAAGAATAGATTAATCAGAATCAGAATTGAAAGAAAAAAAAACCTGGATAAGAAAATAAACAGGTATTACTGACATTTTTGAATAAATGTAAGAGTCTGGTATAGAACTGGTCTGGATAATGACAGTAAATGAACATCTGAAATCTTAAACTCAATCCCAAAATACTGTTAGGAAATCACAAGTAACATGTATAGATAAAAAAGATAGATAAAATGATGTGAAAGGAAAAATCATTGAATGGAATAACTGGATTACAAACATATAGCAAATAATAACTGGATAACATTTGAAATTTTCATTTTGCAATGGAATAATAATAGTAAAAAACGATGGTAATAATTAAGATCATGAGATCCGTATTCCAGTCAGTTAAAAAATTAAATTAAAATATAATAACATTAGATCATGAATTTTATTCTTTATAATCAAAAAGTACAGGTTTTTATGTACAAAAATTCATTTTAACTTTACAATAATTGTCTGAAATAGAAGAGTAGTGAGCTTAATTTGGGACTTTAATTTACATTTTGCTCTCAAGATGGCGCTGTATTTCATCTTAGTTCCTTGAAGTATAGGTATGGTCTGGGTATTAAAAAGAAGGACAATTACTGCATATTTACTGCATCTGATAAATAGACCTTAAATAATTGTCTAATTAAAAACATCCTTCATATCTTAAAACAAACAATGATTGTATTTTCTTATTCATTCAGAAATCTGGTTATTACTGAAATGTGAAGACTAAGGCTGAGCAATGGAAATTGAGGTTTTAATAATATTAATGGGAGATACATAAATACATTAGTGCAATTTGATTTACAAGAATCAAATTTTCCGCCCTCACAACTTTGACACCAATCGCCTCAGATAAATATATTAATGATTACTGATAGTCATTTAATAAACTAGGGATTATCTCTACTCAGATATAACTTTAAGCTTCTGTTAAACATTGGTATATATGTTTTTAAATAAATACGTAGATTAACTTCATTTCTCCCTTTCCATGTGTAATATCTTTTAAAATATAATTAAAAAATCTCTGTTTTGCCATACATTCTTGAATAATAAAAATAATAATAGTATGTACTTTTCTCAGATGACTTTATTCGTATGTTTCAAAAATGTGTGGTAGAATAGGGATTTGAAGTATATCTTAATATACATATATTGAAAAGAAATGAAAATGATTAGATTTGAAAGGTGATGGGTTTTATAATAAAATCAATATAATAAAATTAATATATATACTACAAGTAGCCTTAAGTTGCTGGTCACATTCAGACAATCAATTACCAGAAACAAAAGTAATATTTCTCTGATGATCAGATGATATGTAACTAAATTAATGACAGGCCCATTGGTGTGCACCAAATTTTAAATATGATTTATTAGGAGGCTATGCACAGGTATCTCCCTTTGAGTAATCAGCTTGTGAGACACCTGGCGGTTAAATCTAGAAACTTGCTTGATTAAATAATATTAAATATTACGGATTTGATTTCTGTAGTCAAAACCTTATAATTCTTTTTTTACAACACTGAATAAAATTGGCTTTAATTTATTTGTAGAACATCAAAAATCTGTTCTAGAAATTATCACAATTAAATTTTTAGATTGATTAACTTTATTTAAATCAGAATGTCTCCCACTCTTTTCTGTACATTTATCCCTAGACACGAATCATATCCTTTAAGCATGGATTTAGAGAAAATTGCACACACTCATATGTATGTTACACATGTGTAGAGTAAGATTACATAACACAAAGAAAATAATTCAGGTTGATGCAAAAGAAAATTTAGTAATGATATTCTTAATGCTTTGATTAAAATAGCATGTTTCTAAAACATGGAAGCTACATCATGTATTTACTAATCAATCTACTTTCAAGTATATTCTTTCATTCTTCTATATCAAAAAAATTTATTATTAATTACTCTATTTCTTTTAATGCATGACTATAATAAACGTCTATAGCAAAACCGACCAGCCTATAACACAGATCAATTATAATCACACACACATATAAAATATGCCATTAATCTATCATTTCCTTTGTTTTGCTGTAAGATTTTATATAAATACAATTTCTACACCTTATTTCAAACACTTTATAATAATAAAAAATTATATACATCTACCCACACACAATATGATGTTTCGACTGTCTTGCAGATTTCCTCAGAACTATAATATACTGATAAATAAAAAATAAATAATATAATAAATGTAATAATATTTGTGATTTATAAATGTAAAGTAAAAAGGTAAATATAAAGGAAAATTATTAAAAAATAAGATTAAATAAAAGAATATAGCTGTTTTTACGTTAACTCAGCATATGTTCTTGTTCTGCCCTGTTTTTAAAAGTAAAATGCTTTATGTGACCAAAATAAATTTGGACTTTTTTATATAGATAAAAAATGTCCAAATAAAAAGAATATATTTTTAGTAAATGGATCATTGTCGAACAAAGAAATATATAAAGAAAAAATCATAAGTACGAGGATAAGAAAAATGCAATTTTATATTGAAATACATTATAAGAAATAATAATAATTAGAGGATATTAAAAGATAATAAAAAAGACAATATATTTAAATTAATGGGTGTTTGTGAATGCATATAAAGACAAGAATATACATGTATAATCTATATTTAATTTATATTTCAATTTAGTTTTGTATATTTTATTTTATATTATCTAGATAATTTATCACATTTAATTTTACTTTTTTTATTATATTTTGTGTTACCTATTTTTAATTTTAATTTTTTAATTATATTTGTTTATTACATTAATTATATACTTATTTTTTTATTTTATTTATCACTATATCATAGCTCTGAGGAAGACTACAAGGACAGTTGAAATGACAGGTTGTAGTATACATATATATAATTTTTTTTTTTTTGCTAAAGTGTTTGAAGTAAGGTGTGCAAATTGTATTTATATAAAATAAAATATGAATTATATATGTAAACAAATATTTAAATACGTAATGATTTCATTTGACATTAATTATTTTTTAAAAAAATATTATTCTGATATCAATACACAACAACATAAAAGTTTTTATTAAACTATCAACTATGAATGCCAATCATAAGTATATATATATTCATTTTTAAATATATGTATATTGTAACACTAGTGAGATATATGTTATAAAATTTACACATATATGGTTACATATTTCATAATTTAAAAATATACCACCAGATTTATTAAAAAAGAAAAAAATCAAACAAATGATAATAGTCAAAAAAGTATTAATTAATTAGGAAGTAATTTTTAAAACATAATAAAATAAAAATATTGTGTTATATTTTCTTTTAAAATAGAATAAAACTATTTATTTAATATATAGGGTATATGAGCACAGACTTTCACATGACCCACCACTCTCCACACTATCTCATAACACTAATACACTTGAACACATATATGTTGAAAAGATAAATAATCACCAATATACGTATTTCATGCTAAACCAGCAATCATCAGTTGGTCCAGATTACCATCTCTGCACATATATGCTATAAGTGCTCAGATATATATTAAGATAGCCAAACCTCAAACTTCAATCTACTCCACACTACAACTCTTCAACTGTCCATCCAATTGAAAATCTGATGATGGAGTGCTCAAAGGCCACCCTCTGGACCAACTGATGATTGCTGGTTTAGCATGAAATAAGTATATTGGTGATTATTTATCTTTTCAACATATATGTGTTCAAGTGTATCAGTGTTATGAGATAGTGTGGAGAGTGGTGGGTCATGTGAAAGTCTGTGCTCATATACCCTATATATTACAAATATAGACACAGGTATATAATAAGCCTGTGTGTTTCAGTTATTACATAGTAGAGATGTCTGCCCATTCCTTGTATATGTATTAAATGGATTATGTCCTGTACATGAGGGGTCAGATTGACCTTAGGCCAACATGGGTGTGACAAGAATCTCGGCCTCAGGGTGGCCTTCGAGCACTCCATCATCAGATTTTCAATTGGATGGACGGTTGAAGAGTTGGAGTGTGGAGTAGATTGAAGCCTGTCCATTGAAATATGAGGTTTGGCTATCTTAATATATATCTGAGCACTTATAGCATATATGTGTAGAGATGGTAATCTGGACCAACTGATGATTGCTGGTTTAGCATGAAATATGTATATTGGTGATTATTTATCTTTTCAACATATATGTGTTCAAGTGTATCAGTGTTATGAGATAGTGTGGAGAGTGGTGGGTCATGTGAAAGTCTGTGCTCATATACCTTACATATATAGACACAGGTATATAATAAGCCTGTGTGTTTCAGTTAAAACTATTTATTAAAAGTGGGTGGGGAAAAGAATTTAAAAAAAAAAGAAATTTAAAAACTTACTTTCCTTTTTATAAATTAAAAATAAGTTAAAAAAATAAATTGTTCAAAAAATAAATAAATTTTAATAAAAAAATCTAAAATAAAAAAAGGATTAATTAATTAGTAAAAGTAAACTTTTGGAATGTCAGTAAAGATATCTGGCTGATAATAAAATCAAAATCAATAACTGAATTAATTACAAACTGTTAACTATCTCATCAGAATCAACGTGAAGAGATGGTAGATTAATCTAGAAAAAAGATTTTTAAAAAATGTAAAAATCAATTAAATTAAAGGAAAAATGTAAAATTTAATTTAAAAAAAAAAAATAGATTTAAAGTATGATAAAAAAATTAAAACTACAAAAAGAAAAAAAAAGGGGAGAGAAAAAAAATATAAAAAATCGCAATAGTCTACTGTTATTTATTCCATTCTTGAGTCTGGAAATCATTCCGGTCTTCATTTTGTAATCAACTTATTCCAATCTTTATGCTGTTATTGATGCATTACGTTATTCATTGTTCCAGAGATTCAGAAATCTAAGGACAGAATAGAGCCAGTCATTACTGCTACAGAAAATATTATTACAGAAGCTGCAGGATTAGCAACATGTGTTGCTAGACAGTCTTAGAAGTGTTCAACTGGGCTTCAGGCCTCAAAATCCTTTGCTAAAATCAACTGTCCATGCCTGGAACCAATGCTTAAGTCATGAAATAGATGCTGTTGATACTCTCTCACATTGTCAAGCCAAAGAATGGAAGTCAAACCCTGGAGACCAAAAAACCAACCAGTTGGAAAGTAATACTAATGCAAACCAAAAACAAATGAACTGTCATCTAATATCATAAAAACCTATGTAAATATATTTTCCATAATAATTGTCTATAGACACTTTATTTTTTTTAATGAAATGAACTTTAACAAAGAACTATGACAAAATTTAGCCTGAATAAACATTTATATTTTTTTATATAAATTTTCATATAGTTATTTTAAATGTGTGCATGAATAAATAATGATGTTTGCTTAATTGTTATTTGGACTACTCTCTCCCCCTTTTCTCACTGCATCACCATTTATTTAAAGAGATAAATGTTTATATTTGTTAAGTTAATGTGCTAGACCCGCCGGTTAAGAGTAGGTACTTGCTTGAGATATTTCAAGCAATGGTTGTTAGTGTGCCTGTCATGTGAACATGCTGGCTATATAATACATAATTGGCTGGTGCCTGAGTTTGATCCTCAAAACAAATAAAATGCTTTGGATGGCAGGTTTTTGTTCCAGCAGTCAAGCTGGGCTATGGTCACGAAATGTGGTCATGTTATGCTTCATATAACCCAATCTGGCTGGATGGTTATGCTACCAATGGTATTCTCCCCTCTGCTTGAAGGGTCAGACCATTTCCATAGTATTAAAAATATAAAATAATAATTACCAAGAAATTATGTATTAAGCATGATAATAAGCTTAGTTAAAGTCAAGAGATATTAAAGTAAATATTAGAACTTATTAAAGTTTTAGATTCGTAAAGATATTAAAGTTATTTTAAACGTATTTAAACCTAGTAATAAAGTTATTTGGAAGGATCTGGTTCAAAATACATATTTTCCTTGGAAAAAATACTTGCTTATACAAAACTGGTTACAGGGATCTGTTTATTTGTTTGGCAACTTTTTGGGGTTCTTCAATCACTTTCAAATTATATTAATTAACTCCTGAAGGTTCTTTTTCTGGTTATTTTTGGCATACTTTTTTTTTTTCAGGAGAGTTATGATTTAATAAAATCTATTCTGGTTGATATAATTTCTCTATTTATCTGTAGAATAATCTTTCCCCTTTAATGGCAATTTTCACTCATAGATACACAATCCTGACAGGCTTCTTGAGTTAATACTTGATATTATATGATAATCAATAGCATATAGGAGACTGGAGCCAAGCAGAATCCATAAGTTGGTGTTTCAGCCAGATAAATACCAGATTACATATTGCTAAGGTATAGATTATAATAATAATAACTACAATTTTTTATTGTTTGCGATTCAGCAATTTTTTGATTACTATTTTCTTTATACTTGACATTTCTTGATCTTCTGAGCTCCAATACAAATAACTAAAAGTGATTTAGCAAATTCAAAAACAAATACATTAAGAAATTTAGTAAATTCAAAAACAAATACATTAAGAACTATGAAAAAGCTTCAGCCAATCTGAAATAAACTCAATTCAGAAACTAATTAAATTTATGAAGCATATTTTATATCTCCCTGTACCTAATCCCAAGATAATTTTTTAATTCAGTTATATCTGCTATCCTATTTATGCTTTTTGATAAACAGCTTAATTATTCTAAGTGCTTATTTATTGATGATTTGGCTTTTAAGATAATTGTTTGCTTATTAAAATATTCTCCTTAATTGCATGTTTTTGTAACATATTTAACATTTAACAATATACATTAACCTTCCATATAATTTTCTTAAGCAAGATAAATAGTTCTTTTTTTTTTCCATTTTTCTTTTACAACAATGATATTAATCATGAAGGGATAAATTTATTATATGACATTTTATAATTAATAGCTTCTATATCTCACAATATTTTAAATGATTAAAGTTAAAATATATACCATTAGCCAAAAAAGTACCTCAGTATTACTGTCTTCCAGTTGATATGTACCACAAACAAGAACATTACTATATGCTTCTAGTGGACACCACTCAACCGAATCTGCACTATATTCAACGTCTATTATTTGATGGGTTGTTGCCTCTTTTACCATCCCCCTGGACTATAAAAAAAATTCACATGCATATAATCAAGAGACTGATAAAATTTCCCCGTAACATCTCATATTACCAGATTTTGCTTTACAAACATAAAATGAAGCCATTTACATTTACTTTCCTAGCTCTTGATGAGATTTGTCATTCTGACAACTGATATTAATCGGACAAACTTCCAATTGTATTCATGTGTTAATAAAGCATCGTTCGATACTACAAATAACTCTACTTTGAAAGTTCGATTATTTACCATATTAAAAGATGCTTTATGAACACCTGAATTTAACTGAAAGTTTCCCTTATTAAAACCACTTGCCAGATTAGCTATTCTTATTTGACTAAAAGAGAAAATGTAAACGATTTTATTTTACATTTATAAATTGAAGTCTATCATAGAGAGCAGTGCAGTGATATAAATGCTAAGGGAAAATTTTATTGTTCTCATACTATTAAAAGCACTATATTAATATATATTAGTAAGTACATTAATGCTCAAGGCTAAATGGGTTTATAAGTAACCATTAGAAAACAGTCAACACTTGGCAATCCCAATATAGATAACAATCAACAATCTCAAACTGTTGTCAAGGCAACCTCCTTTTTATTGTTAAAATGAAATTACCTTGACAACAGTTTGAGATTGTTATCTATATTGGGATTGTCTAAGTAGTGATTGTTTTTTGATGGTTATATATATATGTAACCATAAATAATCGTAGCTTAATGGTATAAAATTGAAACAAAAGTAAATGCAACTCCCAATGAGGTATGTATAAATTAAGTCAAATGTCAATCAATTACATATAAAAAAAAATTATACATCTATTTGTTTAGCTTTGTTGGTATTTAAGCTTAGTTTATTAACATTATTATAAATCAGAGAATGAAATCTATTCGTTAGTGTACTTATGTACATCGTAAATAATCTGACATCATTACTTAACTATTCAGAGGATCAAGGAAATGTCTTAGTTTTAACAACCTCCAAATACAAAATGAAACATCAGTGTAATTAACATAGCTATGAATAATCATACCTTAACAGTATGCAAAAAATTAACTGTAATTGCCAATGAGCTATCTATAAATCAATAGTAAAATGTCAATAATAGAATATCATCTATTTTTTTTAGATCTGTTGGTATAGCTCATTGGGAGTTGCAAATACTTCTGCTTCAATATATATGTGTGTGCGGTATATGCACACGAGCACAGTATATATTTTTTAGACATTGCGTATGAAACTAAATTAAATTGCCTGGGTTCTGGAACTTGGAATACTGGAAAATAAAAATAAGCATTCATTCTATACCTCTATGGTAAATTTTTAGTTAAAATGGCAAACTGAATCGGCTTCAAAAAACTTTTCCCAACTTTTGTTTGTAAACACACTACTCAGAAGTCAAATCATTAAAAAAAAACCACACTGATTTCGTAAATTATCCTTAATTTGGCACACAATAAAAACTGCAGCACTGACGCCTTGAAACTTTCAAATTCCTTCAGTATATTCTATATTTATTATTTCCATCCGATTTACAGGTCTGTGATTCAAGCCCGATCCAGGTAATTTTTTTTTCCAGATTTCAAACAGGTTTGGAATATTTTCTTTCAGATAACCGGCTCATATTCAATCTGGCTAGCCACCCAATTCTTGGTCAGAAAATGGGTTGAGCTACTAAATAAATAAGTGAATGTCTTTATTGCTCAGGAGTTTGTAAAAAGTTTGGGTGCTGGAAGTACCAGAGTAGGAATCGATCCGAAGACCTTCCGCTCTAAAATCTGACACTCTACTATTGCACTAAGGTATACAAAGCCATCTAATCATACTTAACAAAGAATAAACATGGATGAAAAACAAGAAATCTACTCCATTGTCAGTTGCCAAGCATGGTGAATGATGCCTTCATCTTTGCTGCTCTTCTTAGAAGACTTTATGAAAGTTATGGAATGGCTGATGTATTTTTTTCAACCTGCTTATTATTATGTCTTAGTACAATTTATTCTAATGTCCTATTTATACATAATGTATGTAACATCTGACAGTACAATCTGCTAATTGAATGGATATCATGGTCACCTTCAATATTCTGGAAAGTATTTTGCATTCGAAGACTGAGCACTCCCATTATGTTTACTGGACACATATGTACATAATGACAAAACCCAGATATTATCTAAGAAGGAATTGCATTTAAACATTTAAAATATCTAATATCCTTTTTGTTCAGATCCACTAAAAAGTGAATGAGAGATGAGACATGTAATGGAGGTTTTGAAGATCTAATGATCATGATGAAACACGACATATTCTCTAAGGATGAATTGCATTTATACATATTAAATATCTAATATTCTTTTTGTTTGGATCCATTAATGAAGGTCTTGAAGACCTAATGACCATGATGGAATACAACATATTCTCTAAGGAGGAATTAAATGTCTAAAATTCTTTTTGATCAGATCCGTCAAAAAGTGAATGAGACATGTAATGGAGCTTTTGAAGATCTTGCTTTATTAATCATACTTGATTGGTACGATTTCATAGGATTTTTGAAATGTAGTAAAGAGAGAAATGGAATAGTGTGATAATTGTTGGACACAGAAGATCAAGAAATCAAGATTCTATAATCTCACATTTATTTCTTCACAATGTTATACAAAAAATGCAAACACACACACACTATCATGATTTTAAGCAGTCATCCTATCATTTCATATCTTAGATTAGAGACTGAAAATGTATTTAAAATGTGTATGTACACATATAATGTCCTCCCATATCTAAAGCTATGTGGTACCAAATTTGTCATGCAGATGCTTGAATTCACAGATATATTAAGTACATCAATTCACAATTAAATCACTAGACAAAATTAAATTACAAATCCATTCCCAATAGTTTTCCTACCAAGGCAGACATCTCAAATTCAGAGTAATGCAACACAAAACAATTATACATTTCCCCATTCCAATTATTTTTAATATATATATATATGTGTGTGTGTGTGTGTGTGTGACACAGTAATACAATAAACATCTGCTAATAAAAATATTGTAATAAAATGGTAATACATTCCAAAAAATGGCAAACAAAATAAATTCCAATATAAATTTTAATCAATAGTAGTACTTTCAATTATATTCATAACCATTTTCAACTAAACTGATTTAATTTCAAAATAAATTATAACTGTATCAAACGGAAACCATATGTCAGTTTACATATTCCATAATTCCCTAAGTTTAATATTTGCTGAATATAAAAATATGATAAGCAAACAATCAACCAACATTAGATGAATGAATTATGGGATATGTAAATCAACATGTGGTTTCCAGTTGATGCTGTTTTTCTCTATTTTGAAATTTAGTCAGTTTAGTTGAAAATGATTATGAATATAATTGAAAGTACTACTAAAGTTTATACATTTAAATAAATTAATAACTTCAGAATCATAAATCTTTATTAAGAGACTTGATTTTCCCCTTTTTTCAATAATTATGTTGGAACAGGCTAAAATTGTCATCTTTGAAAAATGTAAAAAAATCATCTCTTTTAATAAACATTTATGATTCTGAAACTATTGACTTACTTAAAAGTTCTTTTGATATTAAAAATAACTGGAATGCGAGTTGGAATTATGGAAAGAGATGATAGTATATATTTGTTTTGTGTTGCTTTGCACTTGAGAAGTTCATCTTCATTGGGAGTGGATTTATAATTTCATTTTGGTGAGTGATTTAATTGTGAATTGGTGCACTTAATTTATTATATTGATTACTTTAGCATTTGATATATATGTATGTACATGCATGTAAATGAAAACAATCAACACCTAAACAACAACAATCATTAACAACCAACAATCTCAATCTGTTGTCATGGCAACCTCCTTTAATCAATGAAAGTGGAAATGCACCTTTATCTATGGACTAATAGGTTTATATAGATAATAATGATTGCAACTTGACTACAGAGTGAAATTATTAATATTCAGAAGTTTAAATAAACCTTACTGAACAGGTAACTATACCTGTTATGAAAGCAAAGTTACAAATAGTCAATTATAACTTTCAAATTGAATTCCAGCTATGTAATCCTTGAATAATAAAGCTAATAAAGTGCAAGGCTAGTTTAGGTATTTAATGTAAATACATAAAAACAGTTGACACTTAAACAATATCATTAACAATCAATAATCTCAATCTGTTGTCAAGGCAACTTATCAAAGTCTTAAACTCAGTCATTTTACCATATGATTGCATAATCTGTGTGGATTGTTCTCAAATAATTGAGTTAAATTAACAACTGGTTACACACAGTTTATAATGAAAGAGTTCACTTTATAATAATTTATTTTGTATAGATTCTATTGATATTTGTTTTACAATAATTTTTACATTCATAAACTCTGATGTCTAAATAGAAATCAAAAGGCAATGATTTGTCTAATGGTATTATGAATATACAAGTTTCCTGTAATCAGCATATAATTAAATATATCACAAAATATTCTTTCTGACACAGTATACAACTATAAATTTTTGAATCAAATTGGTTTGGTTCAGAACATCAAGGGTGTCCAAAAATTTTAGGCCATTACTTTGGATAGCATAACACTAACGGAAATTAGTCATTAGATGAATATAGTGCAAAACATTATTTTCTACCAGATCAATTAACCAACACAGTAGTATGAATGTTTGCACTGACATCTAATACATGGTGATGACATGGAAACTTTTAACTATTTGCCATCATTTATTTGAACTTAATCTCTACATATTATATCCATGAATCAAATTCAAATATAAGAATAAAAGTTTAAACTTATTCACGAATCAACGAAGTCTGAATATTTTGCAATAATAATTCACAAATCAGATTCACAAACATTTTCAAATAAATTTCCAAACAGCCCACTTTCTTATGGGGATGACAATTTATAGTAGTCAAAGATAATCACTTTTATCTAAATCCTGTTAATAAATCTAGCATTAATTTTCAGACTTAGTTGTTCTGCAAATAACTTTATATTCTCAATGTTACATACCTAAAAGTATTTTATTTACAGACTTATTAACGTTATTAAATTTTTCATCGTTACAAAGAAATCAAGTCATATGTCACATGACCTAATTTATCAAGCTTGTATTACAAATATTATATATAGAGCTCTCAAATAAGCTCTTAACAAGCTTTGCAGAATATCCCCAACCCCTGACCAGTTTCTGCTACTGGCTTCCTCAGTAAGGTGTTAGTATATTCAAGCATTAAATTAAAAATACCAGGACAAGCCAGCACTTCATCTAATGATAACAATGAAGTAGAAAATCTGAAATTTTCAGACATTCATATATCTTCCAACCAGCTAACTTAAATAGCCATATGGGACTAAACCAAGTTCAGATATACCATATGTTAATAACTTTAGCAATATAAAATCGCCAAAGCCTTATTAGCAAAAAATATAATTACAAAGAAATCAAGTCATTTTATCACATGACCTGATTTAACAAGCTTGTATTACAAATGTTATATATGGAGCTCACAAATAAGCTCTTAACAAGCTTTGCAGAATATCCCCAATCCCAGACCAATTTCTGCTACTGACTTCCTCAGTGAGGTGCTGGTATATTCAAGCATTAGATTAAAAATGCCAGGTCAAGCCCAGCACTTTATCTAATGGATAACTATTAAGTCTGAAATTTTCAGACATTTATGTATTCCAATCCAGCTATCTAACTTAAATAGCCATATGGGACTGAACCAATTCAGATACACCATATAGTTATCCATTAGATAAAGTGCTGGGCTTGTTCTGGTATTTTTAATCTAATCCTTGAATATCCTAACATCTCACTGAAGAAGCCAGTAGCAGAAATTGGTTTAGGGTTGGGGATATTTTGCAAAGTTTGTTAAGAGCTTATTTGTGAGCTCTATATATAACATTTTCATTGTTATTTGAAACTATAAACTGACTTTATTAATAATTACCCTGCATGGTTGGTGCAGTTGGGTTTGGGAGATCCCAAAATTGATTCTGGCACTCACAGGTCTGGCCCTTAAATCTTCTTAATTCCCAAGCAATAAAGCCATTAGCATTTATTTTATCCTGCACAGTTGGTAGAATATCTGACTTAGGATCAGAACGTTACGATATCATTTCTGGTACTCGAACTTCATATGAACTCCTGAGCAATAAAGCCATTTGCATTTTTTTAAATTAATAATTATAAGTCATATTATTATAATGTTTCATTGTTTTGAGTATCAAGGGTTGATTTGTTTACTATATAAGAACATAGGGGTCAGACAAAAGCAGCCATCTTTTGTTTGATCAGTAGATTGGTATTATGGTCACAACATTGGCAAGTTTGTATTCAAACTTAGTTGTTCTGTGAATAAGTTACACATCTAATAGACATGACTTACATACAGACTTATAATTTGGAAGTCTCCAGATATTCAAGTACCAGAAATGACAGATCGAGTTCAATCCATGGTCCTTTAACTCGTAAATCTATCATTTTACCATTATGCTAAATTCCATAAGGTAATATATAAATTTAGAAGTATTTCAGTGTCAAAATGTTACAGTGTTTGAAATTATGAATCCAGTGGCTTGACTAGCAAGACAGAAATCAAAGGTGACAATAGGGAGGCTTAAAGTATAAATAAATGCTACCTGAAGCCAGAAACTAGTCAGGAAATTAATTTGGCTCCAACATCTGTATTCAGGATTACTCCTTAGTAATATAAAGTAGATTGTACCCCTACAATTTTTTTTTAAGTGTCGTAGCATCGGCCGGGACGCGAACCCGCAACCCGGGCAACTGCCTGCAAGTGCAAGGCGGTCGCACTGACCTCTCGACCACCAATGCAAGACCCCTACAATTAATTGGTTTTTTAAATACAAGAGCATAGTTTTCTTCTCAGTAAGATTTAACTGTCAAATGCATTTTAGGCAGACTATTTTTTCACATTCCATTATTTTACTTGGTTCCTAATCCTTAAAAATACCCCTCCCCAATTCTAGGCCCGTTAAGATGCCTCTAGGCAAGACAGTCCATCACATAAGCACTGCATTTGGTCCAAATTTATTCTCCAGTCATATCTTCAGATTAACTAAATCTAATTTCATTATCATAAAAAATCTACAAATTAAAGATAGTTTAAAATATTTATTTTGAGCTCCTATTTCCTCAATCTTATATGACAAATCTGTAAAAGGTGTCATATTAGCATATATCACTATAATGTCCATGGCCCAGGTTTTAACCCAAGATAATTGGACCTTAGAATTTTTTAAAATTGCAAAT
Organism: Epiperipatus broadwayi; assembly: GCA_028023455.1. Lineage (NCBI taxonomy): Eukaryota > Metazoa > Onychophora > Udeonychophora > Euonychophora > Peripatidae > Epiperipatus > Epiperipatus broadwayi. The sequence goes on from JAQFVV010000045.1 coordinate 294,191, forward strand.
AAACCTAGGACTTTTTTTTAATAGTTAACTCATGTCCAATTCAGATCATCATTTAGTAATGATCTCCTAATAGATATCTAGCTTTTCTTAATTAGAAGATGAAGATTAGTTCAGATTGATTGGATAAGTATCAATGTGTATATTAATAAAATAAAAATATTGCAATATACTGTGAGAACTAAAATACACGTTTATTATATACCTGTACCAATATATGTAATATATAGGGTATATGAGCAGACGTTCACATGACCCATCACTCTCCACTCTATCTCATAACACTGATATGTCGAAAAGATACATAATCACCAATATATGTATTTCATGCTAAACCAGCAATCATCAGTTGGTCCAGATTATCATCTCCACACATATATGCAATAAGTGCTCAGATATATATTAAGATAGCTAATCTTCATAATTTAATGGACAGGCTTCAATCCACTCCACATATTTTCAACACGTGTATCAGTGATATGAGATTGAGTGGTGAGTGATGTGAAAGTCTGTGCTCATATACCCTATATATTAAATATACTGTGAGCTAGTTTAATGAAGATGTCATACCCCTGACGGTGCTGAGTCCGTGGATGCATTCTTTTTTTTTTTACTATCTTGTAATGATTACAATTGTACTTTCTTAGATCTTTAATGATAAATGTGGCTATAACAGATTGATTGAGCAAACATTCAAATTTCAGCAATGTACGATGGAATCATTCTCATGATATGACTAACAGATCATATTCAACAATATTTTTTTACTAATATGACAAAACAATAATGATTTAGTTTTAGTGGATCAAACTAATAATTGTTAATTAGGCGAATAAATAATATTCATATGCAGTGTTTTTGACAAAATTAAAAACGAAAATGGATTAATTAATTGGAAATTTTCTAATTTATATGATTTTTTTACATAAAAGTTTTATAATTTCCCTTGTGAATGATTCTCTTCTTGAAAGTACTGCAATTAATGATGACATGACGTAAAATGGATTCTCTGTAGATGAAATCACAAGTTTCTGAATGTACATTCAAACCTCGGTAAGACCCATTCAACATGCATTCTCATTAAAATCTTTTTATAGGATATGTCTACTAGTTATCCTCTTTTAAACTACTATTATCAAATCATACTGTCAGCTATGAAAAATTCACTTTTTTGCATATTTTAATAAAAAGTTGTTTTGTCAGTCCCTGTAATCCTCATTCTTGACATTCCTAAATAAGAAATCCCTATCTCTTTCTGTTACCTTTATGCTTTTATAATTTCTTATACAATTTATCACGTTCCAGTTTCAACCATACAATCCACAAATAAATTCTATATTTGTTTTCCTATTTTTACACAAATCATATTGACAGTTCAAATCCTTATTATATTTTTACCTTTTCTTTTTGGTATCCAAAGTTTTTATTCTTGTCTCAAACAGTGATAAGTCCCTTCTACTAATCAGTTATTTAAAACGGCTTCAGAAAGCCAAAAGTTTCTATGCAGAAACCATTATTTCTTAAAACCCAATTGCCACCTTTTGATAATTTTAATAACTAAGTGTGACACACTACTATGAATGAATAAATTTGATGTGATTTGTTAGCTGTAATGTGAAAAAAAAGAAAAAGATAAAAACCAAATTCTGATATGTAGTTTCACAAAATCAGTTTCAAAATTACCTTTATCATCCTCACTGAGCCTAGCAATCCTAGCCAATAAGAGACTTAAATTTTATTTACATTAAAAAGATTTAACTTGTTTTAAAATATGAAACATTAAACATACACTTTTATTAAGTATATTATTTATAGTTTATAAACATATAATAGGCAGAATTATAATCAATTTTTTTTATAAATCTTAACATTTAGATGTATGTACATTTTTTTCACCACCTATGTTAAGTTTTAGTAGCTAATAGGTGCTGATCAATAGTGCTTGATAAATCTCTATTCTGTTATCCTATCCAATATCCCTGACTAGTTTTTAGCTTATGGTTTTCATTAATGAGGAGCTTTGGACCTTGAAAGTGACCTAAACCTTTAAGATCTAATGCGCCTTCCCGCTAAGAACCATCATTTCTATGTTTCAATCTTGGCTAGTTTTCTTGTATGGTCATCTAAAGCTAAAATCAGTTGTTTCTATATATTAGGGGACCCTTAGTTTTCCTTAACAACTATAGACATCTCTATCCTGTTGGCAGGATTTAATATAAACCAACAAAATATCATGACTCTTGAGGCGATATTATAAGAAAGCACCAGACAGAGATTAATTAAGTACTTCTATATGGCATGATTGGTGACAGAAAAATGTATGCTGCTAAAATAGTAATGTGTAAACTGAAGTTTATGTGATATTTTATGGGATTATATATATAAATAAAATTTTTAGTTTTATTATATTCATAATTATCAGTGTGTTGCCCTTTACATAGTTAATAAGCATGCGCAGAAATGTAGAAATTTAATTATATTGTAGACAATGTTATTTTAAATTTCTCAAATACATACATAAAATCGCTTGCAAGGAAAACAAGTCATATATCATATGACTTAATTTAATACGCTTATATTATAAATGTTATATAATGAGCATGCTAATAGCTCTTAACAAGCCTTTTCTGAATATCCCAATCCTGACCGGTTTCTAGCTCTGGCTGTCGTCAGTGAGGCACTAAGACATTCAGGCATTACATTTAAAAATATCAGGTCATATGGATGTCTGAAAATTTCAGATTTTTTACTTAATAGGTATCTATTAGATAAATGCTGGGGCTTGACCTGGTATTTTTAAATCTAATACCTGAATGTCCTAGCACCTCATTGTTGACAGCCAAAACTAGAAGCTGGTCTGAGAATTGGGATAGGTCTGAGGATTGGGATATTCAGAAAAGCTTATTAAGAGCTATTAGAATGCTCACTATATAAAATCGCTTTAGATATTATCACTATACATATTTTTAAATATGAAAAAACTAAACTGTTTTACTGAAAAATATTTTTACTAATATAAACAAATGAAGACTTTCTTCCATGCACCTTATGCAATGCAAATACAATATTTTATAATATTCAAGCAAAGAAATCAAAAAAGAGTAATTTAGATGAAAGAAGTAAAAGTCTAGATTTTCCTGTCAAATCTTGAAGTGTAAGGTCCTTGGATTAATTCTCGTTCTGGCACATCCTCTCCCAAGCAATAGTCATTTCATGAGTAGTAGTAACAGTGAAACTGTCCTATATGGTTTGGCATCTCTGGAGTTCAAAGTCCAATGAGCGTGGCCCAATTGCCATTTCCATCGCAAAAACTTACAAACTGCTGAGGAATAAACTATTTGATTACTATTATTAACTGTAAAAATTACAGTAAGTTGGCATGTTTGATATATAATCTTACTCTACATAGAGATAGTCAGTTTAAACTCTTTGGCAGGACAAAGACCTCTTGGATCTCTTCACATAAAAACAGTAAAGGAGATTCTATTTCATATAATTATTCTTTATTCTATTCCCCCTGAATTATCTTAAATTACTGTAAAAAAAATTAGCAACTACAATATAGATGAGATCTAATAAATGATGTAAGCCCACTACAAATATCTATTGAAATGAGTCAAAACAATTTTTTTTTTTCACTGATGGATGGTTTAAAAAGCAAACATCTAAAGCATAAAAAAAATTCTATATTGCCAATTGATTATCCATTGATTTACTATGCTTATGGCAGATGACTCTGGAATAGAGAGAACTATTTCTGAAAGCATTAACAATCGATCATACTCTTTCATATTAATGAGTCACAATAAATAAACAAAACACAGTTTACCACCACAATTATTATTCTTTGTAAAACTATTGATTGCAGGCAAATTCTTACTTTTTATAAGTACAAAAGTAATAATTAAAAGCCCTGTTCTGTTTGTTGCATTGATAGAAAGACCGGTATTGGAGTTCAAGATGCATGGATTATGGCCCAGTTCTCTTACTTCCAGAGATCCCTTTTTTATGAACTTTTGAGCAATAAATTACTTATTATTAATAATAAAGAGTTTTAAAAAAAGATTGTCTTAAATATGACGTACAACAGTCCGATTCAAATCTACTGGTCAGCCATAACATTATTTTTATGTTAATGTTGAAAACGTTAAAAGTATTTTCTTTATTTTTCAAATAAATACATTGATTTTTGGACATTTTTTTACTAAATAAATATTTCTACGAATTGACTGGTCACTGAGCTAATTGACAGCAAAATAGCAATTTGCTCATCATTAAAACTTGAATGTCACTCATCAATGAAAATTTTTTCCGATCGTTCTTTGAAAAAAAATACCAGTGCATTTTAGCACAGTATAAAATAGTGGATCCCAGAATTAAAAGTTTCTAGATTGGTTAGATTGTCCCAAATCAAACATCTGATATCTTTTAAATTACTTTAAAACTGAGAGATAAAATTCCTGAATCTAAACTTTAAAAATCTGTTTAGTCAGTAGAATGAAACTATTGTTCTCAAGCTGCTAATTGGGGAAGATCATATGACTTCCTACGAATCTTATCGCAAGATTAATAATAATTAAAGAAATTGCATTATTATACATAATGTGTTCCGATGAAAGAGAAAACTGTCTGCAGCACCATTTCTGAATCAATGGCATATGTTAGATAGCGACGTACTTAATCTATTTATTACAAGCACTAGTTTGGATTATGAACTAAGACATAAAATATAACTGTTTCAGACTTTAACCCATGATAGAGCAACATGCTAACATTAAATTTTGTTTTAAATGGGGTAAAACAGCTATTGAAATTATTCAAACTGTGTATGTGTATGGCAATAAAGCCATGAAATTGAATGGTTTGCAAGATTTCGTAATGGCAGAGAGAGCATTCAAGATGATGATTTATGTAGATATGAAACACACATTTCATGCCAAAACTTGTGATGTAGATATGCTAGTACCTTCAAATTTTTATGTCAAGCATTGGTGGCCTAGCGGTTAGCATAGCTGCCTTCCAGGCGGCTGGGGCCGGGTTCACTTCTCGGACAATGATTTGACATACTTCTCAGTCAACGCTTTGACATATGAAAAAAAAAAAAATTTTTGTGAATAACCAAACTATATGCTAAATAATATATGTACTGATATATAGTCAATGCAGCAAGCCGGTTGGAGAAGAAAATGGTGACTATTTCACCGGGACATCTTATCTGTATTTCTTGACTTATCCTTCTACTATAAAGCATATTACTCTTCATCAAAACTTTTACAAAATAACTTCATTCTGTTTATAACTGATAAATATCTAATGTACTCAAAACCAGATATAGAGGTAGCAAGCTTCCCTGGACACTAAAAAAAATTTTTTAATGAAGATATACCAACTAAGTATTGACTGCTATAAACGTAATTCACCACTAATAAATGCTTATTTAATTCAAGAGGCATTGAAACAATATTTTTTCTTGTTTAGTGTCATTTTCAAATTTATATTCAAGGTGAGATATGTATAAGTAAATAAACCCGGAAATGTCAGCTCCAATTGTAGTGTATAAAATATTCATTATTGGATCCTCAAATTACTGCATTGGTTAACGTTTGACCACATGAAATATGCCGATTTATAGATATATTGCAGCACTAAATGTTCATGCTTAACATTGTCAGTCTGATTACCATTACTAACGTAAGATAAACTAGTGTAGTAAAAATACACTACAGAATATATTACTAAGTGGATAATTTGTGATCTAAGGAATGACATATAAAAATTATTAATATAATTCTATTGAGTGGTTTGTGAAAGAGTTGTGAGAGCAGCAAATTAGACACTTATCAATTAAACCTTAGAAATTGGCTATCTATATATAGTGAACAATGATTAAGACATATTAAGGGGATATTAATCTGGGCCAAGTTCAACAGAGATGGTCTTTGGTCATACATTTATGATTACAGCCCTCCACAGTATTAAAAATGGACAGAAACTAGTTTCTATTCTGTGTAATAATGAATGAAAATACTTCAGAAATATTATTCATTAAACAATTAATTATTTTTGAAATTTATATCCTGCAGGATGATTAACTAGTTTTTTTTTTTTTTTTTACAAAATATAGTAATTGAATGTTTCAAGCAGTGATTGGAGCTGCCATCGCCAAATTCATTTACATTATCAAATGTATTGTACTGTCCACTAGTATATCTTAAGGTTTTATACTCTTTATATGCATTGTATTCAGTGTCCAAACTACATTCAATATGATAATTTCCTCATTAGAACATATCAGGTAATTTTATTGAATGCAGTTATTTTTCCACATTGGGCGCCATTGTACCGTCCACTGGTATATCTTAAGGTTTTATACACTTTATAGTATTAATCTAATAGTTTATATATATATATTTGAATGACTAACTAATATAACACATCTGTCAATGATCAATCTGAAGAAGGCTGATAAATATTTGAAACTGTAAGTAATAATTGAAGAAATTATAAAAATTTTAAAAATACAAAAAAGTATATACACCAGTCTCTTTTTGTGCGCATTTTTTTTAATGTGATTTTGAAGTTATCCAATTCATGTTTCTTCTTAATATCTTTTTATGCATTTTTTTTATGCAATAAAGAAGTTCATATTTCACTTAAAATTGGGACTTCCCCATTTTATATACACACATTAAATTTTACATACTTTAAATGCTTATTGGAAAAAGATTTGGCAATAAATTTAGATACCGTAAATTTAGAAAAAGATAAAGCAGAAGTGGAACCTGGTTGTTTCACAGCAAAAATGACACGAATTATGAATGAGCTCTTAAATTCTGAGAGCTAAATAGTTCTATGCCAGTGTTATATATGTGTATGTTTATATTTTATTTTATACACATATATACATGGAGAAACTTTTAGACAGAAAGTAAGTTACAAGTAAAAATATTTAAGAAATTTTAATTTCTACTTAAAAAGAATGTATCTTTAAGTTTTTAAATATTTTTACTTGTAACTTTTTTTGTCTAAAAGTTTCTCTATGTATATAAAAGAAAATTTAACTGTTAGTCATTATTACCACACTCATGGAAGTGTGTTATATATATATAGTTGCACTCATGGAAGTGAATTCTCTAACAGCTAGACATGCAGTCTGGATATCAAGAGTTTCATAAACAATTAGTAAAATCGTCTCAGTTTAATTACTGAGTACATTGTCGACAGAAAACCATTAACACAGCACAAGACTGAAATTTCACTAATTGTATTTTCTCTTGTGACAAATCTGATTTCTTACCAGTTCACAAACGAACGGCATATTGTCAAATAGTGATAATGATTAAAATATGTATGAAAAAATGTAAAATAAATTACACATAAAAACATATTGTTTTGAATAAAATTAAATAGTTAATAAAAAAAATTTGTTTTATTAGTCATACTTTATTTTCTTTTTATGCAAATTTTAAAGTAATTTTACCTTGTTGCTTTGGTTTTATAAGATTTTTGAAAATTACAGAATATATCCCACATTTTTCAAGATGTCTATTTTTGTGCGATTTTTTTAATGCGGGTTTTCTGTGGAACCTATCTACCACATAAAGAGACTCAGGTGTATTATATTTCATAGAAAGACAAGATATAAAAAGTGAATATTTAATAAATATTATTTTTGATAGACGAGACAAAAAGACAAAACTGGATATTGTCATACAACTTTATAAAATATAAAAACTATAACTAAGAATAAATTTCTAATTTCATAAGATGATTAATAATCATTTAGATATCTACTGAAAAGTGATTGTTATGTTTGCTAAAGTATATATGTGTAGTAAATTTGTATATATATATATTACCTAAATACTAAACATTGGTGTGATGATTAGCCTGGTATACTTGATACTTAGTTCCTCAAACACTACTGTAGCAGCTGTGAGCATGACCCCCAATTTAATATCTATAACGGTAGAATTGAAATGTAATAGTGAGGTTGATCGTAAAAGATGTGAAATATATTTTTCAATTAGAGGAATCCACATGCTTAACTGTTGTGAAACTTATGATTGTAAATCCAACCCTAAACACAGTAAATAATTTCTATTAAATAAAAAGTATAGCATTACGAAAAGCAGTAAACTAGCTTTATAAAAATTCTAATATTATTTCTATGTATTACGTTTTAATAAACGTATATATTGTATTCATATCTATCACTATTAAATCGAAAAATAAATAATGCCGTTTGCTAAAAATGGAAAAAGAAAAATTATATTTCAAAAATATTACTAAGATTGCAAAAAAAATGTAAAATGACTACATAATTTTCATAAACAACTTTAATTAATATGAAAATAATATAAATTTTACCAATTATAGGTCTATTTATACTATATGTTTATATGTTATGATTTTAATGCTCACGTAAATGATTTTATGGCTGATAAAATATATAATGGTAAGAAATATAAATCTACTTCACTGAACAAACAAATCTGGGTATGTTACTAAAATAATTTACAAGCCAAATCCTTAAAGCATAACTAAATCTGTAAATATGCCTATCTTTTGTTATATCAATGCCAAAATAGGGAAGGTGTGTTGAAATTAATATAAGATAGGTGTATTTACAAGTTTATTTAAAAAATGATTTTTTAAGGAGCTAACTTGTAAATTATCTTAGTAATGTGTTTGGACTTATTTGTACCATGAAATATATATAAATACTGTCTATACACAAAAATATTATTTATATAATTATTATTGTATAAGTAAATGTTAATATAATGCTCGAAAATAATAATCTTTACAATCCAGACAAATTGTGATAACCCTATTTAATTGTTTTTGTATGAACTAGAAGATATTTGCTGATCGCAGTCAATTACATTTTTTTTTGACCCACTGAATGTAGTATATAATTTCTGAAAAACATTGTAAATTAAGTCTATATATGGCACTCCTACACATCGGGCACTCAACGGCAGGATTCAATAATAAAATTAGCATCTGGCGCTGAATTCTGAAAATACAGCTATGAGGACTTACCTAGGGTGCAGTAATCATAGAATCACCGCAATATTTAAATCTGTTGCTGGAACCCAAACTATTGGATTATCTGATGATGGTTAATCTGGGCTCCATGCCAACTAATATATTTTTACACTTCAAGCAGTTCCTAAAAAAAAATAGACCCAATCTGTCATGCCTGCTCTAGAGGAGAGGAGACTTTTAATCATCTGATAAATATATGTCCAGGCTATAACAGTATTAGACACGTCATCTCTCACCACTGCGTTATAGCAGTTGATAAAATCCTGGACATCAGGGGTTGTCTCTCCTCTGGTGACTTTACAGTTATCATGTTATCTACCTTCCTGACATACGCCCTTAGATATACAAGATGCAGGACAAAGTTTACACAACCAGCACCGGACCCTAATGCCATAATTTTGCTTAAAGTTATTCAGTACAAGGACAAGATACTATCCTCTAGATTCTTATTTACAAATACATGGAACCTGCTAGTATGGCCCACGGACTCGCATTACATGAATATTGGATCTGATATATCGACATTATAGTGTCTATCGTAAATGAAGAAGTCTATAATGCAACATGTCAGACCCTGCTATAGAAGCAATGATTCCACACTACATGGATACCAGTGCTGATACGTCAACAATATAGAGCCAACCTCAAAAGGGGTGGATAATACCAACAAATTGAAATGGTACTTACTCATACATTAACCTGTTAGTGCGGTTAACGGCTCTGCTATGTATCTACCAGACCTAGGACACCCACATTACCAAGCCAGCTTTGATAGAAGAACCCAATACCAGCAATGGAATTGAGCCAAAATTAACAAAGTGTATTATAATATTCAACTGTACAAATTTTATTATGTCAATAAATATATTTTTAAAATAAAATATATGGCACTTATCTTATATAATCATGAAATAGATGGAAAATGTTTATTATCTTTACAATAATGAAACAAAATATATCTAACATATCTGCACATTTAGATTTGGATAAGAATATCCAGCGTAATGAACGTACAATAGCTTTTTTGTAATTTTAAAAGTAAAAAAATTGAAGGTCCTGAGGAGATAAACATGGAAATTTTAAAGTAAGGTGATAAATTCTTAATTATATAGTGCACTATTCCCATTATCTAATATTATTTGTTACGTCTTTTGAGAAATTCAAACTTTATTTAAACTTTTCAAATACATTCAACTAATAGTAATTGCATGCAAATAAAGTTTGAATTTTTCTAAAGATATTTAATGACGGAAATAGTCCATCATGTAGTTACTATTAAAATACCATCATCACGAACTTTCGACAAGCAATAGCGATATATTAAGAAACAAAACAATTGGAATTCTTTACAAATATACAGAGCCATGGAAATGTGCTGCTTCATCTTAAAGACCTTTCTGCTGTTTCAATTTCTAAAAATTAAAAAGAAAAACCTGCGGTAAATAGCAGTTATCAATTACAGCAAATGTTCATAAAAATATTTAGTTGAATTCATAGAATTATTGGAATAAACTGTTATATAAATGATTACCAGACTCATTCCAAATTTAGCAAATCAAAATTTATAAAAATGGTTTTTGCTATCAAAAAAAATTCATCCGGTGTTTGGAGCAATACTGTGACATATATATATTATTTTTATTAATTTGGATAAGGTAATTGTTTCAATTAATCAAACAGATTTAAGGTAATGTTTGAAATTAATTGATTATCCAACAGTTTATTCATATTATACAGTTTCTGCTTGACAGAATGAATGGTAGCGTTATAATTATATGGTAAACAATCCAAAGTATTTGAAATAAAAACCTAAATAGAGATATCTATTAGTAGCTCCAATTTTGTGTATCACTTTATGACAAAAGTCTTTGGTGGAAAATTTTATAGATGGTTTCATGAATCAGGTATCAAGATGCAATATGGGTACTGGGGGCAGAAGTTTAATTTGCACTGATTAAAAGCAAAAATAGAACTTCATCTTCTTGGCTTCTATATTGATCACATGCTTTTACTTCTCCAAAAGTAAATTCTGAAAAAGCTTACATCCATATAATGAATAATGGCAAAAAACTTCAAGAAATTTCCAAAAGTAGATCCATGGGAATAAAAAAACTTACATCCTTTATCAGCTAGTGATAGCAAAAAACCTTCAAGCAAATTTCAATTTAGATAATTATCAACTTGAGAATGTGAACCAATTTAAATATTTTGATTAGTTTTTAGCTAAAGGCAGATTTGGACATTAAAATTTGACGGATAATAATTTGTTGCCAATGCATTTAACAAATTTAAGGTATCATAACGATTTATCCACATACATATAACTTGTATTTAGAACTATTATTTTGTCCAATTTGTTATAAAAAATACTTAAGAGCCCTGTAAAGGTATCATAAAAACTAATCAATATGATAGTCAGTTTGATGAATATGATGTTACTAAATCGGTTACTGTGAGACCACTTCATTATTTTAGAAATGTGAACAAATGGTAAGACTTCCTAAAAAGGAATATTATGGTTAATTTGAATGGTTTTCATGAAAGAGGCAAATCCCATTTATTGTCCAGGTTAATATGACTCTTTAAAGAAGCATCATATTGATTGTTCTCAATGGAAAGATAAGTTTGAAAATGGAATATAATGAAGTGCTACATTTAGATGAGGCATTGAAGTTTCTCTCATAGTAAGGTTTGCTACAGAAAAGATGTTAAAAGGTAACATCTCAAGATGTCAAATTAACATATTAAAAGTTCAGCATATATTGTAACAG